>JACXGM010006790.1:0-31995 GCA_016801145.1 Umbra pygmaea | reverse complement strand
TCAAGTGAGTGAAGAGCTCCGAAATGAATTTACCCATTCAAGTGAGTGAAGAGCTCCGAAATGAATTTACCCATTCAAGTGAGTGAAGAGCTCCGAAATGAATTTACCCATTCAAGCTAAGGCCTGAGCCTGAGAGTAACAGTAACGGCAGGAAGGGCAAGAACACTGGATGAAAGGGTTTTATTCCCTTCTGTTCCAAATGTCGTTGTGACCTTGGGCAAGGCACTTTACCCTAATTAGCTCCAGGGGGAATGTCCCTGTACTTACTGTAAGTTGCTCTGGATAAGAGTGTCTGTTAAATCACTAAAATGAATGCTGGGTGCTCTCCCGTTGTTGACCTCTCAACATGTGGATCCTTGTTGTCCCTCTGCTTGAAACAGTCAGTTACCTTCCTGGATGAATAACCTGCTACAAACCTGCTGTTTTCCAAACACTTAGGGATATTTTCTGTGCTGTTTCAAACTTCATAGGGTGAAAATACATCATAAACGTTCAGGGAATATGTGACCATTACAATATACTAACAACACATGTGCTTTACAAGCTTACTTTCCAGAAATAAACTTTTCAAATCCATAAAGTGTGCTGGAGGCCAGGTTCCCACCACAGTGACATATTATTGCTGCTTAGGGCCCTACGTGAGGTGGGGGGGGGACTGAATAAAGATAATTACTCTGACTCACCAGCTAGCTGCATGAAACATTCACTCTATTATTAAGGAGGTTTTGGCGCATCGCATTTGTGGTGTTACTGCCACAGTGTTCTGGGTTTTCTGGTCGTCTGTATGAGGGCAAATCAAGAGCAGATTTAAAGTAGCTGACAGCTAGCTCTGAATGTGACTGTGCATAATGTTTTTGTGAAAAGCTTACTGTTAAAACTCTGGATAGCTAAAGAGTGAAAAAGATACTCACATGCACACATTTGCACACTGTGGCATGAAAATGCATGCTCATGCACAATACACGCACATGCACACGCACATGCACACGCACAGACACAGTAGAGGCCTGTTTGAATTTTCGGTCCATCACCAATTACATTATACACACTAATTGCAGTATTTCATTCTAGCCCCTTCAAAGTCCTCTTCACAGGGTTTTGGACTGCACCTACTGTGGTAATTAGTCGAATACAGAGCCATGAGGCCGTCAGTTTGTCTGGCGTGTATTTGCCCTAACACTGGCACTCCAACAGAGTATTCTAAAGAAAGGAATGACATGTGATATTAGAAATGAGTGTAGCTCAGGATGGTCCAGTAAAAATGTATGCTCTCATTACTGTCTCCCATTGGATATGAGCACCTGCATACATTTAAATGTCATACATTTAAATGTCCTGTGATTTAGACCACTGCCTCTGCTGCACATGTACTGCTGCAGCATGAGTTCAAATCCAGACCACTGCTCTTTCAGGAAAAACTCCTCTATCTTCTTCAGAATGTCTCTATCACTAAAAGCTTAAAAATGCTTACAAATATTTATTGAAAGTAAATGAGGTTGAGCAGCAAGACGTTGATTTTAGCAGCACCTGTGTTTATGTTTTCCATCCTATTAGTAAACCACTTACAATCTTATTACCTGGAACATCATGATGGTTATTGCTGTTGTTTGTTGTTGGTGTTGCAGCTGCTGAACAATGGCCGAGATCACTGCGTTCATGCCTGAAGTGTTTTGAGAGAAAAGCTGGGCTGAAGCTTGTCAGTGACCATACTGAACACGTTTTCAGTAAAACACAAAAAAACTCTCAACAATTACCTAGAGGTTATTGCACAGTTTAAGCACAACTCTGAAAATAACGCCACTGCAAATAACCACTTGGCTATCAGAAGGCCTTAACTGTATAAAGATAGTGAGAGAATGTGACCATTTACCACAAAATGCATAGCATCACCCTGTTTGCCCCACAGGTCACTATGCTCCTACTACTAGATTAGACTGCATTGTGACTGGGCATTTACGTCGTTACATTACATTCTGCTTTGAGATTGGGAATTTATATGACGAAATTAGATTCCAGTGTGACTGGGAATTTGTATTCCCTGACTTGGCACAGTGGGACATGGAATTTACTTGAGCAGATCAAATTTTGTTTAGGACTTGGAATTTACAGTAGCGGATGACAGAGTCATTTCTCAACAATTGTTACGTATCCCTGGCGGGGGGAGATAGAGGTAGAAGCATGGAGTCGTGGGTGCGAGCAAGGACATCTGACACAAGGTATGCCATATTGATTAAAGCCCTTTATTTATGCCATACGGTAAATATAGGGAAAGGGTCTGGACGAGTCCTAAGCAATGAAAAAAAGGTATAAAAGGGCGGTCCAGATTTTACATAGTATACAAGGGTGATGTACTCCCCCTGAGAATAAATGAAAACAAAAGTAAAAAATAGGCCATCATCTGTCTCATTCCTTATTTTTCAAAATGCAATTGTCTATATTAGTCTTATGCTATGCTGTGTTTTTTAAATAATTAATAATTAGTAATTATGTTCAAGGTAAGAAACAATTTATTGCCTAGCAACATACAGAAATGTTTTGTTGAGAGAGATGGGGGCTACAACTTAAGGGGAAAATCAAATTTCAAGACTCCCAGATGTCGAACAACAAGAAAAAGTTTGTTTATCTGTCACGGGCACTAAAATATGGAATAAACTAAATAATGAATTAAAGCAATGTCTTAGCATATTCCAATTCATAAAGATATTCAAAGAAATTATATTTAAGAGGTATAGAGAAATACAGTGCGATCAATAACCTGGACTTAAATTTAACAATTTGATGTATGTGTTTAAATATTGTTGGGTAGGGGTTAACACATGGATGTGAATAGAACTATTGAATATATATTTTCATTGATTACAGATCTATTGTCTCCATAGACTTGCTATTTTGTTGTAAATTCTTTTCATTTAAAATGATAAAAAGAGTTTTAAGAGGTAGGAGTACATACGTTTTACTTCTTCCTACTCCTTTTTGCATGTGTAAATAGCAAATAGTACTAATTAGTACTTTTTAGTACTAAATTATGGAGGTCTTTTATTTTTTATAGTTTTTTATTACTGTTTGTCTTTTGTGATGTTTTATTTTATTTACATTTTCAAAATAAACAAATCAAATCAATCAAATGATGTCAATAATTACTGAGAACGTCATGGCTTGACAACACCAATCCTGCAATCCGATCGAAACTCATTTTCACTGTCACAGACCATCTAATCCAGGGGTCTCAAACTGGTTCCACATAGGGCCTAGTGTCTGAGGTTTTCACTTTTACCTTGTACTTGACTGATTGATTAGGTCACTAATTGGTTAGGATCTTCCCTCGCCTGGCAGTGTAGGTCTTAATTGGGCTCAAATTGAAAGGAAAGACCAAAACCCAGCATACACTAGGCCCTCTGTGGAACCGGTTTGACACCCCTGATCTAGTCATTCCTGTCCTTGTTCACCTAGTTGGAAACCTGAATTTGGACCAAATAGTTTACAATCTTCCCCAGGCAGAGATAAGAGGACTGGCCACTCCTCTCTATCTGACTCCTCTCTATCTGACTCCTCTCTATCTGACTCCTCTCTATCTGACTCCTCTCTATCTGACTCCTCTCTATCTGACTCCTCTCTATCTGACTCCTCTCTATCTGACTCCTCTCTATCTGACTCCTCTCTAGGTTTAAACATCAATAGGGAGTCTAATCGCCACTGCGGCTTTGGGGCTTTTAGGCTGGGTATCTGTATAATAACTTTGTGACTCTTGGGGATTTATAATATTATCTGATTAATTGATTGATTCAACTATGCAGTGAGACTGGGAACTGACATGACTAGGTTACACTAGAGTGAGACTAGGGATTTACATGACTACATAACACTGCATTGGGGACTGGGAATTTAGAGGACTAGATTACATTCTGCAGTGGGACTGGGGATTTACAAGCCTCTGGTCAAGAAGTCGGTTATTCTCCAACAGATGGAGTTGGAAAGGATCAGCTGGATGAGTTTGTGGTAAAGCATGTCTGGAATTATTGAGTTGAAGGCTAAGCAGTGGTCAGTTTCTGTACGGACGTAGGGGTAAGTTGGAGAATCACGTAAGCAGAGTTCCTGTAACAATCCATGTGTAGATGGGAATGAGCAGAGCCAAACATAAAGGGTATTTTAAAAAATTAAGCTGCGTTTAACATAAACATCCACTGTTACCAAAAGAAATGTGCCTCGAGGGGCAAAACGCAAGTAATCTAAAGACACACTAACACACAGACTTCACAAGCAACAATTACCTACAGCTGACACCAAACTAACAGGATTTAAATACACTGGTAAATGAAATAAGGAGATGCAGTTGTGACTTGTTTAAATGTGATCTATTGGCTAAACAAACATGTGACAACAGTCATGCAAACAAAGGTACGGGAATAACAACACCTGACAATAAACATTTATGAGGGAGATGTCAGGGGCACCTTACAACGCTCACCAGGAGGGGGCGACCTTGACGGTTCCCCAGTGAACACAGAAACAGTTTTGACCCGAGGTAATATGCTAAAACACCAAACACGGGTGTTAATAATATTAAAATAACAAAAAAGATAAATTATGTGATTGTGTGTCAATATATTTAGTTATTGTTATTATAGCTTTAGTATTTTAACATATTTATATTCAAGTGTTTATATTATCATGCTTCTGAAACCTTTGCTAAGCTATTCCAATGATCTAGTGACCCACCCTACCTACCTGCGACACCAGTTTAATCGTAATCTTAATCCGTATTTTCCTGTTAACCATCTCAGTTGCCACCAAATGGTTTGAAGTAGTTTCCTAGCAACGGAAACACAACAAATAAGTGTCCCAATACAGACAGTTAAATTGCAGCAAGGTGGTCCATATAGACTTCGTAAAAACACTTATAATTTAGGGAATCTTGAAGTATACTGTTGAATGAGATGTAATTTACAGTACCTGTAACTATGCAATATTTCACTGGGTCAATTTGTCAAGACGTGATGTTTCACGTGAATTAAGGTGTTTGAGCGTAAATTGTATAGTTTAGTGTAATTACTGCAGTAGAGGAGCTGTGGTCATTTGCATTAGTTCTGTCAAACTAAGATAAAAGTCCGTCTCAGACCCTCTGACACCTGGAGGTGCTTCAGCTGATGTGTGGTGCATAGTGCTGATTCTTTCCAAGTTTACATCCTGTTGTCTTAATGTTGTGTTGCTTCACGGTTGTGGCGCATCTGGGGCACCAAATTTGCTAGATCAAAGATCAAAGCCTCTGAGGTGAAAATATTTTGAAATAAGGGAAAGTGCTCGTCTCAGCATGGCAGGCCTCACTTCACAAGTTTGCTAGCTTTTTGTTTTGTTGGGTCATAGGAAGTAGTGGCCAGAGGATGTAGTGGCCAGAGGAAGTAGTGGCCAGAGGAAGTAGTGGCCAGAGGATGTAGTGGCCAGAGGATGTAGTGGCCAGAGGATGTAGTGGCCAGAGGAAGTAGTGGCCAGAGGATGTAGTGGCCAGAGGAAGTAGTGGCCAGAGGAAGTAGTGGCCAGAGGATGTAGTGGCCAGAGGATGTAGTGGCCAGAGGATGTAGTGGCCAGAGGATGTAGTGGCCAAAGGAAATAGGATGCCAGAAATGCATCAAAAACCTGGAGAGAAATGTAATTTGGCATATATATGGAGGGCCTCTAGGGTGTGGGTTTACATATTCCCTGTCTGTCACGTTATTGACATCCACAAGTCAATAGATATTTCTATTTGATGAAGTGTGTTTGTGTTTATACGTTTCTGTGTCTCTTCAGAGCACGTTTTTTGGGCTTGTATATAATTAAATAAAAGTGACTATTTTTCCCCAGAGATTATAATGGACATGCTGCTGTTGGAATATTCTGGAGTGCCCTCATTTGGTTGAGTGAGTGAACGCTTGTTCTGAGCGTGCTCCATGAAGATGACGCAGGCATTTGTGTGAAATTGCTAAAAATTTACATTTAAAACTATTGAACCACCAGAGCATTCGATAAAAGCTTGGATTGAACTTTCCCATTGAGTAGACTATAGTAAAAGTTTCCCAAACGAGGGACAAAATAATGCAACAGTGTTGAAGGTTACTTTCATTCACTTATCCAACCATGGAACACACCTAGCTTGTGGTTTTTCTTATGGAGCCATAAAGTCTGTTCTGCCTACGGTCAGAGACTGACACCTTGCAACCCTGCCTCCCTGACCTGAGCCTGGCACAACGCTCCGTCTGCCCATGGCATCAGCTTTGTGAGAAGCAGCATATTTCAGGTTAACACATTTCAGGTTAGAACTCAGGTGCTGTTGGACCGGGCACAGATAAACAGTGGGACTGAAGCCCAAAGACAAATGGTTGACATCTTGTTTCATAGAGTTATGGGTTATCACCTTTTTGTCAAATGGAATGTGTTACATATTTATTTAAATGTGTGTACATATACAAATATGGAAATGTAATGTACCCTAGTCTAGCTGGAGCAAAAACTAACATTTATTGTGAAAACGTCTGAATTCTAATTTGATTAATTTGCCATGATTGATCTAGTATTCACTGTTTATTTTCTATATGAAACCCAGATATAGTCAAGATAAAAATGTATGTATAGAAATAGTGATGAAATAAACCTGCTGTATGACTTATGACTTATCATGATGTCATATAAATGGCTGCCTCAGTGACTTGATAAGAAACCTAACCTCATGCCCTCAAATCACATACTGGCAGACCAATACAACAAAACAATCAAATACACACTGCCAGGACAAGCTGTGAACATTTCAAAAGCATGGTAACATTTTAAATTAAGTGTGTTAACTATTTTATTATTATATTATTATTATTTATTTTATTTAAGTGGCTCAACAATAACAATGGAATAGGTAACACATTAACATAACAGTACAAATTATAATAGTGCAAGTAATTTACGGTGAATAACTAATAGTTCGGATGAGTGTGTTCAAACATACCATGGGCATAACTAATGCACTAGGGCATAAATGGGCAGAGACATTGTGCGAGTGAGGGAGTAGTCAGTATGCACCGTGCTCTGACAGTCGTCCCTTAAATGCATTGAGGGAGATGGTGTTCACAAGTTTCAGAGATTTTTGTAGTTCAATCCAGTCGTCTGCTGCAAACTGGAAGATGTGGCGGCCAAAGGAGGTGTGGACTTTTGGGGTGACCAGAGAGATGTAGCTGCTTGAGCGCAGGTTGTGGGTGTGGGTGAGGCAATGGTAAGAGGTGAATTCAGGTACAGTGGGGTTTTGCATAGAAGTGACTTGTAGATGAGTTGATACCAGTGAGAAAGGCGTGTAGTGAGGTCCACAAGTATATATAGGTCACAGTGGTGTTGCAATCTCTAACCTGACTGATGTTATGCATGCCCTATACTGGGTGTCTTTTCTAACCAAACTCTTATTTTGGGTGTTTTTGAATTACCTCAGACCAACCAAAACCAATGTGACGCACCAGGGTGGATGCTTGTTTTGTCTCCCCAAGGTTTATAGGAGAAGTGGGGTGGAGGGGAGCGTGATGTGCTTTGAGGAAAATGTAGGGGCTTTCCGGGGTTAGCTTTCACTCACTGGTTTTGTCTGGGGCACACACTCCTCAAACTGAGTCACACCTCTGGCATTTCTCGTGGGATGATGTTTGGAATGGACCAGGGGATTTTTGCCTGGGAAAAAGTGCACACTGTTGCACACACACGGCCCTGGGACAGAAGTCTGTTGTGTGGTTATACAGCAGGACAAGCAGGGCAGAGGCTGCTGGAGGATTATGTTCTGTTTCGTCATTGCTCCTACGATGCACAGCCTCCAGCCTACACACTAATTACCTCACACTGAACCGCACACACGAAAGAAGACAACAGTATTACCATTAAGCACTTGGAAGTAGCTGGACAAACCTCTCATCATTCTTACGGCTCATTTGAGTACAAACATTTTTGAGTGTTTGTCAATTTCCACGCTGTGAATTATTTTGGTGAACTGTGATTATGAAGTTATGAACAGATACAACTTCCATGTTTGCCAATTCCAACACTAAGGAGACTTAAACACACTATACAAAATCACATTAAATATCCATGCACCTTGTCACAGCTTCTGGAATTTCATAATCATGTCAGCAGCTGTTTGTCATTGAAGCTACACAAGGCCTAACATCTGTCTCTCAAAGCAAATTAATTAATTTGCCCTTTACTGAAGAGAAAAAGCTACCGGGACATCACAGTATATTACCTTAAGTTGTTGACAAGCATGAGCTTAAAACCATCTTCTACAGACAGGGCTGAGCCTTAGACACTAGAGGATGTGACGTTGTTTATAAGTCTAATCCAGCCAGCTTTAACTGCATGGTCAGACACCCAGACTAAAATGCCTCTTAGTAATTTGGGTAAACCACGCTCATTTCTGTGTCTATCTATAGAGGCCTAAAAATAGTACCCTTTCAGTTAGATTCTGTCATGCTTGGTCAACCACAGTTGGGCTCAGCACTGTTCAGACATACATTTTTTTGGTCACCAGCTGGCCTGTGTGAAAAGGGACCAGAAGTGTACTTGAGAAAGGCCATGTGCAGCAATGACTTTCTTTCATTCAAATACTGGCATCGCTGTTTTATAGTACATTATTCAAATACCTTTTACTAGCTTCCCCCTCTTTTTGTTTGTCGTCTCTGTGTGTGTGCATTCGTGCTAAATGAAACAGTGGTAAATCAGTGTTTCTAGCATTGCATGCTATGCAGGTTTTAATGGCTAGTTCTAGATTTTGCCATGAGACTTTAACTTTTGTTGTCTCTGTCCTGGCTCCACCTCGCAGTGCTGGTGCCCAGGTTACTGCTGTTGGTGTTCAAGGCATGGCAACACCAGTTGTCCTTCTCCAGACCGCATCCCATTTTCCCACCCAAGTCCGTCAAACTGTATTGATGATACACAAAGGCTGTGGTCCCAGCCAATCCATTCCCATATTTATTTGATTGTACACTGATAAACAATCTGACCTTATTACCGTAGGTCGATCTCCTACCTGGTACAGCCCCTATGTGTATCTTCCTAGGTTCCACCTACAAGGACATTTTATCCTAGCCCCTGTTCTGCAATAGTCTTGTTGCTTGCTCTTTGGGTTTTTAGACCAGATATCTGTCAAAGCACCTTGTGACAACTGTTGATGTATAGAGGGCTTTATAACATCAACTTGATTAATTTATTGGCTTTACAAAGGGCTTTATAAAAACAACTTGATAGATTGATTGGCTTTATAAATTCAACTTGATTGATTGACCAGAGTCAGATGAACCTGAGGATGGTATTTTTCTTATCCAATAAAATGATTTGTACTTTTGTGAGCCAATGATTAATACCATTAGCGCAATGACTGTCCATAAATGTTGTGTCTAGCAAGCTTTAAAGTCCAGTAAATTTGTAAACAAACCTCTCTTGGCTTAAAGGTGCACATCACAATACAACAATCTGGAGGTGTTGGGAGCTTCTCCCAGACATTTTTAGGACAATGAGAATATTTCACCCATGCTTGGCAAGAGAGAGAGAGCATGAGATTAAATATTTTTAATCATTGATTGAAAGGACTGTCAACATACTGTAGAAAAATAAATACAGGCATGTTTTTGTCACGAACATTATCACGCTATGAATATATTGGTTTTCCTTGATTTGTTAAGATATCGCTTGTCTTTCTGCAATGTTTCTATCAGGCATTGTCTTGCTAAACATACAAGGTGTAACAATTATTTTCAGTATGTAGAGAACTACAATGGTGGACTTCCTGCTTATTCCAAGTCCCGCCCACACAATTTTTTTGATTAAGGCCATCCTCTCAACAATGTTGCTGCCTAACACAATGCATAATAAAAAGAGCCTAGTAAAAGAGAACCAAAACCATCTGGACTGAGGAGAAATTAGTAAGTTAATTCAACCTATTTAGCATTGAGAATAAATCATGTCTGTGGAAATAAATTGTAGCTATGTTTAGTGTGCTATTTTAGCACCTATTTGTACTTCATAAATTGCATAAATAATGTATATAGTTAATTTATAAATAGCAATTCATCATTTTAAAAGGATGTTTTTATACTACTTGAAAGTTCATTTTGAATGCTTATAGCTACTTTTTGAACCTTTCTGCCTCCTCAGACTTGGGGAGAAAAATAAGTGTTAATTCTCATAATTACAAACTGTTCTTATGGCGATATGTACAAAATCGTACAAAATCGTAATAAAAACAAAACGTACAGTACGTCCACATGTGACATTTCTAAAGGCAGGAAAATGAATGCCTCGTACATTTACGAAATGTAAAAAAGTCAGTTTACCTTAACATTACCCTAACATTACCCTAACGTTAACCTCACTAATTTAGCGTATTATCCCTGAACTAAAACATTACCCAAGTACTTGTAACCGATTGGTCTATTTTTGGAAGTGTTCTAGGAAAACAGAGATTCAATATGTAAAAAAACTCACATTTTGATTGGCCATATTGTAAGTCTGTCTCAAGCGGCAAACTCCGAGGCTGACAAATGAAGCAAACAAGGAAGTATCAAAAAATGCATTTCATCGAATGGCCACTTGAGGCTGGCTGCAGAAAGGAGCAATTTCCATAGACGTCTATGGGAAAATGCCCAACTTTACAGCAGAAATAAACATGTTTATAGCCTGGTTCAAAAAATGTTTTTGGTATATATTGCTTATTTCCCTCTACAGTGCCTTGCGAAAGTATTCGGCCCCCTTGAACATTTCAACCTTTTGCCACATTTCAGGCTTCAAACAGAAAGATATAAAACTGTAATTTTTTGTGAAGAAGCAACAACAAGTGGGACACTATCATGAAGTGGAATGAAATTTATTGGATATTTCAAACTGTTTTAACAAATAAAAAACGGACAAATTGGGGAGCAAAATTATTCAGCCCCTTTATGTTCAGTGCAGCAAACTCTCTCCAGAAGTTCAGTGAGGATCTCTGAATGATCCAATGTTGACCTAAATGACTAATGATGATGAATAGAATCCACCTGTGTGTAATCAAGTCTCCAACACAACCTGAGAAGCAGCGGTTGCACTCCTACGGCCTGTGGTCTTCCGACTACAGGTGGTTTTAAAATATTTTGAATTACTTTGGTTGTTAGTGTAAATTATTGTGCTTTGTTATGTGCATTTTATAAAGACTTGATAGCATTTAGGGTTAAACTATTTTGTACAAAATGGATTTGCATGTGGTTGGAATATTCTGTGAGGTTCCACAGTTAAGGCAGCGGATAATTTTTAATGTTTAACCGCGGCATCTCAGGTTGGTGTCTAGGCTCTCGCCTGCTCGTGGTTATTTTGCGTCTTTACTAAATTTTTTAAATGTGGGATGTTTCATAGAAATAGGCATAGCAAAGGTAGAGACCAGCCAAGCTATGACAAAAAACCCATATCAAACATCTACGTTTAATCTCACGATGCCTGTCAGTGAAAGACGTACTGCCATCATCTCCATATTGTGCGCTTTCAGTGTTTTGCTTGCCCGAGATTTTGGTCGCCTTGTTGTTATAGCCAACGATCATTAATTGTGTGGTTTTTGTGTGTTTTTTTTGCACCCACCCAGAAAACTCAACCTTGGTGTACCTGTCCTCACCAGCATGGGATACTGGACTTTCTTTTAATTTATCACGCCCTGGAAAGTCAACTATCACAGTCTTTTCTTTTTTTTTTTTTTTTTTTTACTTCCTTTTTTTTCTTTTCTTTTTTTTCTTTCTTTTTTTGGCTATCACTGTCTTACCTGGTGCCCAAACACTACGTCAAGAGCCTACCATTAACCAAGACCGTGACTCCTGAGAACTGATGTTCCAATCATAGACTGTTATTTTACAAGTCATAGGTTGCCAGACAACCAATAGGAATCTATGTAAATAAATACATATTTGACTAACAGTATCTAGATTTTCAGCACAGCAAACATATGATTTGGTCTCATTTCCCACTACTAACTGAAGAAAGAAATTAGGGCTGGGTTATATGAATATCTTTTATAGCTCAATAAAATGAATATCTTTGTATATTTAATTGCTTCTAACAACTAACAAAATAAATCTAAATATTGTTTTTAACATAGTTGATCAAAACACAGACATTGTTTTAGATTGTTTACCTATGATGATCTCTATTCATTTAATCCAAATATATTTCCAGAAAAAAGAGTAATGCTCAATCATATATCTGATTCATGTGATTAACGTATTTGAACATATACATTATGCTACCATATCATTTGTGCCTACATTTACGTCTTTTCATTTAAGATTTGTTCAAATCTTAATTATTTAAAAACGACCTGGGAAAAAAGGATGTTATTGCAGCAGTTTGCTGAAAGTGTCTGTTGGAGGCAACAGCTGTTTGAATTCTTGTTCACAGTACACTTCTGTTCCAACGTGTGATTGTGTGCTGGAAAAGTTTATTTGTGTGAGTAGGCTACTGACTACTATACCTCTGGCCGCAATCGTTTTAATGCAGTTATGCATGCACATGAAAGTCATATGTTAAGCATTTGATCTATTAAAAGAAGAATAGTTAATCTAAAGTATATTATCTTTATGCTTCACTGTTAACCATTAGGAGATTGACTGCCTCTTTAAGATGCCTAATATAGATGGGCAAGGCTGTTGAGGACTGAATAGTGGAGATGTTTGACTTTTACATGCGTTTAACCCAGACTAAGGACCGCTGTGGGGAAGGGAGCTCTACTGGGGAAGAGAGAGCGTGACGGATGGCTGTTGTTTTTTAAATATACGCACGCAGAAACACATTCGCACGATAAAGGCATTTTTCACATCTTGCTCAAAACAAAACTCTAATATACCGACACCTTGATATCGTCCAGCCCTACAATTTGATTAGCTATCTGAGGTTTTTGACATGTATATTCATGAAATTATTGACAGACTTTAGTTATGTTTATTTATTGGAACATTAAACATGAATTCAACGTTTTATCATGAACATAAATATAACCTGAGGGTTCCATCGTCTTCCAAAGATTTTCTCGCAAAATTTCACAACGTTATGGTGATGGGCAACCGCCGACTAGCAACCGCTAGCAATGCTAAGTAGCATACTGGTAGCATTTACCTTAGCTTCTTAGCCTTTGCTAACTTGGTAATGTCACACTTCGGTGGGAATGGCATCAGCAACCAGGCACCTCAGCTCCCCCCACACTCCACCTTTTTGACCATTTTTGGTTATCCGAGAGTGACGTCGAGTGACACGCTACCAAAATGGCGACAACCATCTCTGCCCACAATGGACTTTAAAAACATTTTTCAGAAACCAATGGGTGAAGTCACAGTCACGCTGTTCATATTTTTTTACAGTCTATGGTCTGACTATGTAATGCGTAGACATTACGTACAGTTACCAATGGTTACACGATCTGTAGCTACCAGCTAAGCTAGGTAGGATATACATCTCCCGACAGACCAAGGCATTGGCAGTATTAGGTACATCCCGGGATGCCTTCTTATTATCACCATCTATACAACACAGCCTGATTAGGTAAACTACTGACTTGTTTCCCACATATAGCTATGGCTTCTAATTTATATCCACCTCCAGTACATGTTCACTGTGTATTTGTATTTGTCATTGCATATGTTGTTGTTATCCATAAAATAATGAATTATTAAACCAAAATATAATGAATTAGTCAGCTAACCTAGATGAAGGCATTGTGTTGGAGCAAAACAGGCACTAAACTGGGTGTAGCAATAGCATGACACATATGTGTACACTATATAGTTTGATGATCGTGATGTAAATTTTTTTATAATAATTGAAAGAATATTGCTTAGTCTGTATGAATTTGAGGAAAGTATGTGATATAGCTGTCGAATTTGGAGAACTTATTGTCAGATTGTATCGGTCAAGGTACAGTAGCTAAATAGCTAGCTAGCTCCAGACAAAGTCATTCAACTGGGGAGTAGCCCTCGAGGTAACATCAGAGCTGTGATAATTGTTACTTAATTTAGAAATGTATTTGTAACAGATTATTGTTCAATTTGTACCTACGGAATCAAGATAGGGCATATAGCTCCCGGACGATTTTGTGACATATTGTAAACGTTTCTAGTTATGTGAATACTGGCTATCTACACCACGGGCTTAGTCTACATTCAATGTCACTGGAATTGACTCACTAGGTGGCAGCTACGAAGTTCATTTTGAATTCTGGACTTTGTGGTATTTTAAGTGCAGACTGATATAAAAGAAACAGAGTGGATGGCAAAATGTACTGTACGTTATTCACGGGTCATTGGCAGGATCTGCATTACATATGACATAAATCCTCTATGGTAACGTTTGTAAATACTATATTATTAAACTGATTTACTGTGGAATTTACTTTTAATAACTTTAGCCAATATACACTATATGACTAAAAGTGTGTGGACACCCCTACACATTTGGAGGAGGGATAGCGTTCTGGGGCTGTTTTTCAGGGTTTAAGTTAGGCCTCTTAGTTCCAGTGAAAGGTAATCTTAATGCTACAGGATACAAACACATTTTAGACAATTGGGTGCTTCCAACTTTGTGGCAGTTTTGGGGAAGGTCCTTTCCTGTTACAGCATGACTGTGCCCCTATGCGCAAAGGGGATTCCATAAAGATATTTTATGATGAGTTTAGTGTGGAGGTACTTGAGTTGCCTACACAGAGCCCTGACTTCCACCCCATTGAACACCTTTGGGATGAATTGGAATGGTGATTATGAGCTAGGGCTTATCGTCCAACATCAGTGCCTTGACCTTACAAATGCTATTTTTTCGCTGAATGGGCACAAATGTCCACAGACTCCAATCTTTTGGAAAGCCTTTCCCGACGAGTGGCTGCATTTATAACCTTCATATTAATGCCCATGGTTTTGGAATAGCATGTGTTACATCCCCAGTGAAAGTATAGTAGGTTTGTGTATTACCTGTGCTCTGTTCCAGTTTTCTGTGTGTGTTTCTGTTCAGTTTGTCTGCTCCCCACTGATGGCACCAATCACTTATCATTACCAATCATCAACTATCAATTGCTCCTCCCCCCTCGTTACCCTGTGCAGCTGGTTCTGATCAACATACTATCCCATCATGCCCTTCCTTCGTATTTAATGTTCATTTTGTGTTTTCTTTGCTCTCTCAGTGAGGACTATTCTGTATTTGTGTATGTTTGAGACCTTATTAAGCCCATATATACATTAATTGTGAACTTAGTATAGTTGCTTGTGATTGAGAGAGCTTGGTTTGTTTTTATCTTAGTATTGTTGTTAGTATACTTGTTAACCAGTTGTTTTCTTGTCTTCACAGGGAATTGGGGAGCAGTTTAGATCTGCTCTGGGGTGTACACATCAGGGATTCTCCATCGGCTAAATACACCAGATAGACCTGGGCCAACCACTCACTGTACCTTGGTTAGGGCGCCTTGTCTGTGTGCCAGTTAGGGACTGTGTATTTGTCCTGGGTTTTTAGTAAGACTTTATTTTGTTTCTTTGCTTTGGTTCTGCCTAGCCCTCTGCTTTTCCCAGATACATAATGATTATCACCAGGGCAAATAAAGCCTTTGTTTCACCTATACATTGTGTTAAAAGCCTTACTCGGACCACAACCCCATATCGTTGTTGCTGATGTTGGGAGGTCCTTCAGCGGTGGGTCCTCAGACTCCCCTCATTTGGGGGATAGGCTATAATAGATGGGGGCTCGTCCGGGATAATGACGCCCCACCGCTCTGACTTTCTGGCTTTTTCGGCGATTGAGGTGTGGTGTTGGGGGGAGAGTGGGGTCTAGTTAGTGGCTTATGCATGGAAGTGTGTAGAAATGGCAACATCAGCATCAGCATTGACCCAGTATGCTGAGGACATTTCATCCAACAACCTAATTTGTGTGTGATGGTCAGATACTTTTGGCTTTGTAGTGTATGTTAGGTAGTAGTTACTAAGCTACAGTAAACTAGTTAAAACTACCTCCTTTGACAAACAGTTAGCTTCATTTGTATATTTTAGTGTCATAGGGCCTTCTTATTACTTTTATTAGTATTATGATGTGTGATTTTGAATTGATTCGTCTGCTGTGTTATTGGGTGTTTTGTATAATTTTTCCTATGGCTCTTGAATGCTACACAAGTTATGCTGTGTTAGATCTCGAAATATAGGATGAACACTGCACGCAACCAGTCATTATATGTATGAATGTTGTAACTGCCTGTTGGAATGACCTTTTTAAATGCCCAGGAAAGCCTGCTCACTCCCCCACACAGTCAATGCTGGAGGATGACTGTGTTGTAAAAGTGGCTGTGGTGGACGCAGTGGCCAGTCCAGAGTCCAGAGCTGCCCAATGAGATGAGCAGTTTGATCTGCCTGAATCGCAACAGAAGTAGTTACGTACTCTGATGCTCAAATGGGAGAAATTGTTTGCCGAACCTAATGAGGATTTTGGACCTGGTTCAACACCGTATCCATACTGGCGAGACAGTTCTTTTACCTGGTCATTAGGGTCGTACTGAGGAACTTCCCATAAGTTATGAACTCAGCCCAACCCAGAAAAGTAATCTATTACACTAACTTGAATGAACTTGTGTTCCCAGGGGCAGTTCAGGAAAAAGAGAAGGCATGTTCCGTCACAAACATTCCCTGGTGTTATTTTGCAGTTTCAGAAAACAATTCCGACACAGACCAGGAAAAACCTAGTCTAAAGTCAGTGGCGTGTTATTCAGATGCTATTTTAAGGGTGCCTGCTTGGCCATAATGTAGCATGTGCACAACGCGCATACACTTTGCTTCTCTCATCTACACAGATGTAGCAGTTCATATTTTTGTAAACCCATACATAATTACAAGGAAAAAATTACCACACAAGCACTTTATTTAGATCCTTTCGCTATTTTTTTTCCGGTGATGACTTACCATGAGTGTGATGGTTAATCAATCAATCAATTAAATTCACTTTAAATAAATACTTTATTCCAGACACACAGGTCCATATCAGTACACAACCTCATAGAGGCCACACAATTAAAATCAGTGTGATTAAAACACATATAAACATAAATTCTAATGGTTCCAGAAGCTGTTCTGCCATAAATAATGATTTCTATAACTGAGTTATGTTCTTATTGTTTAACAAGCGAAAGCAGTGTTGTAGTACTCGAGACCGGACTTTTTGATGGTCTCGGTCTCGTCTCGGTCTCGACCGCATTTGTACTTGGTCTTGTCTCGGTCTTGGACATTGAGTACTCTGGACTTTTTTTTCAAGACCAGTCGAGACCATAACTGTGGAAATATCACTAAATTGCCAGTATATTGTCTATTTTTTTGTTAACATCTTTGCTTTTATTGGATGTAAAACATATTGATTCAAATCCAAGCAATAAGGTGACTCATGGCTAATTATGTATTTTTGTTACCGCTGTAACCCATCCCCGCCCCCTTTCACTCGCACTCCCAAGAAAGTGAGATGTATTTGTCTGGGAGCAGGAAAAGATGTCTGCAAAATCTTCAGTAATTCGGCTACAAAAATCATAAAGAATATATTCGTAAAACAACATCCAGAAGAAAGCATACAGCTTCTTGTAAATACTGCAGTGTTTAATTTCAGAGACGGTGGGGACTACGTCAAACTTTTATCGTCACTTAGAAAGGAACCATAAAGAAGGTAAGCTATGTGTAAGAGTGATGTTTAGCAAAGCTGGCTAGCTAAAGTTAGCATCCAGCCTCGGATGGGGATTGAAAACCGGTTCCACTTGAGAACCGGTTCTAACAGAGCCATATATAAAACCATCTTTATATACAGCTCTGGGTTCTAAGTTTTATGAACCATCGATATTGTATGCCCTCGAGGTTAACGAGTCCTCTTATTGATGCTCCTGCTCCAAAGCGATTTTTTGTCCCACCATAGTATTATTTGATCGAAGAGTAATGTAGACAAACTGCTGCGCGTGTGTAGCTAATGTTAAGTTACATCGACCTTAGCTAATGTCAGCTGCATACAGCTCCCGACATTAAATCTACGCGCCGAGGTGATGCTCCCTCGTTTGGGAGTTAGAGCTAACCTAGAAATATGAGCAGAGAGTGGAGACTGAGTAATGCGCCTCAAATTATATGAGAAATGACTAAATTAAATAGGTTATTGTATGGCACATGGCACGTTACTTTCAGAGAGCTAATTTTTAAGTTCCAATTACAGTTGCAGATCAAATATATTACTTTTTACCAGCACACACTCTCTGGCTCCTACCATATCAATTATTTAACTTCCTTGTTTACCTATTTGAAAAATGTGATGGCTAAAATACCATTGATTTATATTGTGTTTACTTTTTAATGAAACTGCTCCCAATTAAATCAATTTTGTACTTTATAAATCACAAGCAGTTAGGCCACTGACTTTCTGTCCTATTTGTATTAAATATCTTTTGTTGCTTTGATAACACATAAAAGCTATAAAAAACTCTTACTTACAACAGTTGTTCCTAAACGTCAACATTTCACATAGAATTAATGTATTCATTACAATAGACAGCTTTTCTGCATTTTAAATGTTGAATGTTTGGCATTTTTTTTACACAATTTGCTATGTGATTTAGAGAAAAAAAGGATTGTTGTTGGTTGAAAAACAACATAACTTTATGTATTGTTGATAAAAGGTGGAGAAAAGTGAAGACTTTAGTGATGAACAATTAATAATTGTTTTACATTATGTACTAAATGATGGAAGTCACTCAGGAGTATTGAATAAAGATGGTTAAGTTTATTTCAGCTTTCAGTGTTTAATATCATTGTTTTTATGGTCATGTGGATCTTTCAGATCAATTTGAGAAGCTCTTTTGATTCACAGTCTCGCCCTCCCTCCGTCTTGGTCTCGGCTTGGTCTCGGCCCCTAAAAGTCTTGGTCTTGTCTCGGTCTCGATACACTCTGGTCTTGGTCTTGTCTTGGTCTCAGGTTAGGTGGTCTTGACTACAACACTGAGCGAAAGTCGGGTTATCAACAATCCGTCAATTTGTTCCAGAAACATGTGAAGCAATCTACCATGGTTTGAAAGACAAATACCTGAAGGTATGTGTGGAAATTTATTTATTTTATTTTATTTTTTAGAAACTTTGTTTACAGTGCAGTCTGTATTATACAGTGCTGTCTGTAGGCATTTGTCATTATACATTACCATTGCTGTAGTTGCAGTGTTGTATAATGTATATTTTTTTTGCTTTTGCTGTCACTGGCCGATATAATTATAATAATTTATGTGACTTACGAGCTTGTATTCAGGGTTTACATTGTATTTTCTTGTATTTCAGTGCCCAGAAACAGTGGAAGATTGGCAGAATGACTTTGGCATCATAGCTAGCCGGTTTCGTGTGTTTTTAACCACCGTCAATATGCAAGTCACTGCTAAGGTAGAGAACATTGTTTTGGCTAGTTGTGCTCTGCACAACTTCCTGCGTACAGAGAAATGTGACCTGCGGGAATCGCTGACCAGGAAGGATCGGATCACAATAGAAGATAAACTATCTCGCTACTTTTTAAAAAGAAGTTCTATTATGATGCATCAAAATAAGTATTTTTATTGTCAATATAAAACTACAAAGCAGTAAACAAGTAAACCACATTTTTAGCACTCACGACTCGGCGTCGGGCACCTCAAAAAAAGGCCAATGGAGCCCAACACATGGCGATGGTGAGGGACACACCGGACAGACTAGAGCAATGGTTGGTCACCGTCGGCCTAACGAGTACAGACGGCCAACGGTCGGCTTGGTGTGTCAGGGCCTTAACAGTCCAATGTGTCCAGAGTTAGTAAAGCGATTAGAAATAGCATGGTGCCCAGTATTGGAAGGGATAGTGTAATTGTCCATGATGATCTGTACATTCTTATTAATAGTTCAGCCAATTTAACAGCCTGACTTAGGGAAAAAGCTTTCATGCAGTCTGGTTGTTTTTGACAGAATGCTTATGAACTGGTGGTGTCTGGTGGACTTGAGTGGCTCAAACAGGTCATGGCTCGGGTGACTAGCATCAGCAAGACGTTGATTTTGTGTGTTTTGTGGTGGTTTGCCTGTCAAACGGGGGGGGGGGGGTTTCGACCATGTCACACACATCATTTTTTTTTTTTTAGTAATTGTAGGGATCAGATTCCCTGCTGTGCCAAATGTTGTTGTGTCCTTGGGCAAGGCACTTCAACCTAAGTTGCTCCCGGGAGAATGTCCCTGTACTTACTGTAAGTCGCTTTGGATAAGAGCATCTGTTAAATGACTAAAATGTTTGTATTGTAATTTTAATTTTCATACTGGTTCTGATTACATTGTCATGTCTTGTGATGGCAATCACACGGTTGTGGGTGTGTCATGGAATGTCCTGCGAGACGTCTTGAGCTTGCACTTCGTATAGAAACCAGACCAGCCCATTGACCTACACATGAAGAATTTCTGCAGTACACATTTCTATATCACATAGAAACCAGACCAGTCCATTGACCTACACATGAAGAATTTCTGCAGTACACATTTCTATATCACATAGAAACCAGACCAGCCCATTGACCTACACATGAAGAATTTCTGCAGTACACATTTCTATATCACATAGAAACCAGACCAGCCCATTGACCTACACATGAAGAATTTCTGCAGTACACATTCCTATATCACATACAAACCAGACCAGCCCATTGACCTACACATGAAGAATTTCTGCTATACACATTTCTATATCACATAGAAACCAGACCAGCCCATTGACCTACACATGAAGAATTTCTACATTTCTCGAGACATTCTTGAACAATTGCATTTACATTTGCAAAGCCGCAGGTGGGATCTTTCAAAAACCTTTTGCACACTACCTCGGGAGTTCACATGAAATGTAGAAGCTATTTGAGTGAGCCGCAAGTTGAATAACATTTTATCTCATCTAAAGCTTTTCCAGAGAGGTCAAGTATATGTGGCTGAAAGCTCTCATAATGTAAACGGGCATTTTATCTTTGTAGAACGTGCAAACGCTCATTACAAAAGCGACAGCCCCTATTGTTTTGGTAATCATCCCCTGCCACCTCTGTCTATTTCTGGTGTCGGGAAAGTTTGGAATTATTAGAGCACAACTCGTGACTGGGCACAACAAATTGTTTAATTTGTTATGCGGTCGAAGTATACTGAAAACTTGAGCCCTTTGTTTACCTTTCAATGTAACACTGTGAGTTGCTATAAAGTGCATCCGGAAAGTATTCATAGCGCCCATGCAGGCTCTCATGTGCCTTTTACTGAGGAGTGGCTTCCGTCTGGCAACTCTACCATAAATGCTTAATTGGTGGAGTGCTGCAGAGATGGTTTATACTTCTGGAAGGTTCTCCCTTCACAGAGAAACACTGGAGCTCTGTCAGAGTGACCATCAGGTTTTTGGTCCACTCCCTCTCTAGGGCCTGTCTCCCCCGATTGCTCAGTTTGGCCGGGGGGCCAGCTCGGGGGGCCAGCTCTAGGTTTTGGTGGTTCCAAACTTCTTTCATTTATGGAAGATAGAAGCCACTGTGCTCATTGGGACCTTCAATGCTTCTCCAGATCTGTGCCTCGATACAATGCTTTCTCTGAGGTCTATGGACAATTCCTTGGACTTCATGACTTGGTTTGTGCTCTGAAATGCACTCTTAACTGTGGGACAATATACAGACAGGTCTGTGCCGTTCCAAAGCATGTCCAATCAACTGAAATTACCACAGGTGGACTCCAATCAGATTATGCAGTCATAATCTCAAGGATGATCAGTGGAAACAGGATGCACCTGAGCTAAATTTTGAGTGTCATGTAAAGGCTGTGAATACTTATTGTATGTACATGTGCTTTTTTCATTTTTTATTAATTATAAATTTGCACACACTTCTTTCGTATTGTCATTATGGTGTGGTGTTAGAAAATAATGAATTGCATCCATTTCGGTATAAGTGTGTAACTTAACAAAGTGTGGAAAAAGTGAAGTGCTGGGAATACTTTCCGGTCAGGATGCCAATAGTGGTGCAGCTGTAGAGGATCGATAGGCTCATGCACAATGTTTTTGTGTCCTCAGGGGAAGTGGCATTGACGATTATTTGTGTGTGTGTGTGTGTGTGTGTGTGTTTATGCGTGTGTATGTGCATGTGTATGTGTGTGTGGACAATCTTCATTGCAGTTTAGCTTACATCATGAGCTGCATCACTGGAAAAACAACTCGGAACCAGGTAGGAGTTTGTGACATGCTGAAATGCTTCCTGTTCATTTAAAACGAAGGCAGAGAAATTAAGAGAATGTTGACATCAGTTTACAAAATGGCCCAAAAAATAGCAGAATTTGTCAGGGGTTTGTAAGACTTCAACTATCAGCCGCATTGCATCTTATCATTGATTCCTTTTATTTCAAGGCAGAGACATAAACAATTGTTCCAGAAACTAACTTGTTTCTGGGGAAGTAGAAAAAGGTCTTAATTGCCAAAATCCTGAACTGTCCCTTTAAAGAGCTGAAATATGTGACAGGGCATGTGGAAACGAACTCTGTGATTAAAGGGCATTGCTTTAACAAACATCTTGCTAAGCATGCTCCACACTAACATTGAATATTACAAGGAAATCCAGTAAAGTGGGAGTGTTGGAACGTAGACCCAGAGAAATGTGAAGAATCACAACAGATTTCCACTGTTTGTGGGCCAAGAACAGGTGAGAGAAATGTGAATGTGACTACTTTTCTTGTCTTAACATCTAAAATTACAAAAAAAATAATAATGTGTCAATATTTGCAATTGACACACAGGAGTGTCAGAAACGAACGACAGGCCAGAAAAGGGCGATTTATTGACACATCTCACTTCGCCCATGTAAAAACAAGTGCCTGGAGAGAATTCTCATGCAATTGCCATAGTTGCTTGACTCAAACACTACAGAAACATGCAGTGATTTATGTATTTAGCTCTCTGGTTGATACGGGTGAATATTTGAGACAGAGTTGTGAGATGGGGTAAGGTGGCCAGCTCCGGGACGGGGTGGAGCAGGGGGGTTGGGTTGAAGCAAGGCGTCCTGTGGGTGAGTCTGGGCTCACATTGGTGTGAACAGAACCATGGGAGGCAAACCATGATTGCTCAAAAACCACGACCAATTGCATTGAATGTGATAATCCAGGCTATTTCATTGGATGAATTTTTGAACTGATGTTTACCTGTATGAAAAATATATATAATTCAGAGAGACCGAACCTGATGTTTTCAAGTGGAATGGAAACTTGCATGAGAGTAGACTTTCACGTGTGGGCAATGGTCAGTTTGTGGGATCACAGAAACGTACAGCGTCTTGCTTTTAATGAATACTTTTAGTGTGTGAAAAATGTTGATCTAACGCCATACTCCTACGTCTGCCTTTGGAGCTAGAAGCATAGACGGTGTTAAAATAGTTGGTGAGTCCAAATCAGTACTTATTGAACCAATGGATGAGCATTAATGATTGCCATGACTTCTGCCATTAGTGTTGTGAGGAACTCATTGGTAAGGCAAGTTGGACCTGACTGCAGTAACATGGCATCTAGAATACCACGGGCGATGCCAGTAATTATTTCCCATGAGCCATCCATATGTAATGAGTGAGGCGTGTTAAATGTATATGTGCAGCCTTTGTTGCTGAGGTAGTCTTGAATCTCAGGGTGATCTGTACTGGTTTTTAGCTCCTTACAGGCTCCAATATGTTTTGTGCCGCAGTCTGATCTGAGAACTTTGGAAAGGCCTTTAACTGCGAAAAACCTCAGTGCATTAATAAAGCATGTGGTAGACATAGAGTCAATTACTTCTATGTGAACTGCACAAGTCCCTAAACAACTAAATAAAACTGCCCAGCATTTGCTTTCTGCGACCCCACACCTAGTCTTGACTACACTCCAGGACCAAAAAACATCTAAGCCGACTCTAGTGAACGGGGGCTCCATGGTGAGTCACTTTTCTGGGAGGTTGGCCATTTTTTGTTCAACAGGCTCTAAGCCTACGACAAGTGACACACTGATAGATTACGCTTGAGAATAGTTTCTTGCCTCCAGTTATCCAGACAACAGCAGATTGCAGCGCTCCCTCAGTGAGGTGACGACCTTGGTAAGTGACGTTTTGGTGGTAATGTCTCACAAGCAGAGTTGACACATTATGTTTTTTAGGGAGTATCAGGGGGTGTTTTTGTCATACGAGAGGTCGGCTAGAGACATCCGACCGCCCACCCTTAACAGTCCATCTGAGTGTATGAAAGCGTTTAGAGACCACAAGGGGTTTGTTTTTGGGATTTGTTCCCCTGTATGTATCTTAATGTCCTCTTTGAATGTATATTGTTGGCCACTTGAGATGACTGTAAGTTTAGTTTGGGCGAGTATCAATGTCTGCTGAGTTGTTTTCTGATAACACATGATGCCACTGTGTTGGTACTGAAGATTTTTTGATTCTATAGACTCTGTTCGATACATAAATATAAAATCTTCTTGACGTGTTGAAGATGTAACCTAATACAAACTTACTATCCGTGTATGTCTTTACAGCATGAAGCTCCAGGTCGATTTCTTGGTGTATCACTCTGTGCTAGTTTGGCTTTGCCCATGACAAATCCTGTGAGGTGCTGTCCCTGCTCCTTCACAACTCGCAAGTAAGCGACAGCTGCTATTGATGTGGATGAGGCGTCACTGAAGACACAAAGCTCTTTGGTGTTGTGTTGAGGAAAGAGTCAATGGTACATATGGTCTGGGATTGTGTAGGTGCTCTAACTCGAGAAGAGAGTCTCTCCATACAGACCATAGTCTTTATTTGGCTGATGATAGGGGGTCATCCCAATCGCATGGTTCGGAGGTTAGTTCTCTTATGAGGGCTTTTCCCTGTACAGTTATAGTTGCAACAAAACATACGGGACATACAAACTAATAACAGTAGATAGCATGCCTCTATTGATGAATGGTTTTTGTCCTTTAGAGACTTGAAATGTGAAAGTATCCGATTCAAGACTCTAGCTGATGCCTAAGCTTCTTTGCACAGGTAATGGGGTCAGTGTCTAGGTCAAGGCTTTTGATGTCTTATGCTAAGTCATTTGCTGAGAACGCCTGCATGACCTTGCTGCTGTTTGAGGCAGACCATTTTCTAGTGACAAAAACCTTGCGCCCTTGCCATATTCCTTCAAACTGGCTTCAGCTACCTTGCGGAGCCATAGATTGCAACAGAGGGAGACGGACGATTTCCAAGAACACTGACTTTTATGCGGTACTCAATTTGCTCTTTTGTGACGTCATTGTTGTTAAACCAGAGTAATCGCAGGAAATTGCGATGATCTTCCCTTATTGGCGCACTGATTCTTTTAGCTTGTTGGTTTGACTTGGGTCCAAGTAGATCTAATTCTCCTTTGGGGACAGGAACAAGTCTTTAGTGACATTCAGGAATGAGTATTTCAAGCTAAGCAAATTTTGTGGATCATCATCAAAGGTTTGCAAATTTGCCAACACCTGTTCACGTCTCATTATATCGATATAATTTACCGTAGATGTCTGTTGAGGATTTGGGGGCATTGAGCTGAATGACTGGTGTTGATGGTTGAGAACTGGATATGATATGATAGAATGTGGTGTTGACGTGTATACGGACAGCCGTTGTTGTCTGTGCTGCGGGGTTTCTTGCTTGGTTAAAGGAGTAATATAGGGGGATGGTTCTGCGTCTGTGTTGTCATGTTGGTAGAAGGGGTTCGTGATTGAGATTCGAGGCTGTGACGACACTTGATTTTTCTGCGAGAATACTTGTCTATCAATTACATTTTAAACCCTTTCCTTGGAGTCCACGGGGTTGTTGCACAGATATTCTTTTCTGTAAGGCTGTTGTTCTTCACGTTGTTTGGCTGCTTCTAGTATGCCTGCTTCTGCTGCTACAGCCGCTGCTCTTTTCTTTATCTTTATAATATGTAGCTGAGCCTGCATTTCAGCTTGTTGTTTGATTACTTCAGCTTCCTCTTCTGCGTAGACCATCTGTGCTTGTACAGCTTCAGCTTTGGCTTATTGCACTTCGAGAGCTGCCATGCTTGCAGATGACCTGGTAGACCGCGTTGAAGAAGCAGAGCACCGGGATCTCATTTCCAGTGCCTCCTCTTGTACTTTCAGCATGTGTCGTTGGGGTCGTGGGTCCAATGGCTGCCACATGATGACTTGATGACTGAAGTTAACTGTTCTGAATGGCGTTGTATGCTGATAAAAAGCCTTTTGACTGTTCTGTCCTCACTGAACATGTCACTTCCCTATCCAGCTCGACAGACAGTGCACAGATGAGATGTTGGTTCATGGCTTTTAATCTTCCATGGTTTTCATGAATCTTTTCTCGTTTAACGTTAACATTGTAAAAGTGTAAACAAAAATAGAAAATACAGCTATTTGAACTGTACATATTCAAAGTGCATAGCTGACTGAACAGTATTTACTACCTACATAAAGCATTCAAATAAAATATTAAATCAACACATTAAACGTTACATGCACATTTGTAAATATATTCCTTGTCTTAGGTAATCGCTTGTAATCATGAAATCCAAATTGGCCTAATAATCATAACAAAGGACCGCTAGCATAGGGTGCTAACTAATGTTCACGCTTCGCACACCCAAGCAAAAAAAAGCTTAAATGTAATTTAAATGTATTTTATTTATCCTAAATATAATTCTAATATATTATTTTGGTATGTATATTTTGAAAGTATATTTCAAATATATTTAAATATATTGAATACTTGGTTAAACATAAGTATACTAGAAGTATAATACTGGAGTATAATTTAAATATACTTTTTTTACTTGGGCAGTCACTTCACATTTCGTTTTTAGCACATTTCCATCTCTAGATTAACGGATTTACTGACAAGCATCTTAAACCTACCAAACATCAAATTTATATGACAAATAATAGCGACTTGCAGCCTTACGGTACGGATCCACTTGTCCAACACGACTGTCTGTCGCGTCGCATCTCGCTCTATTCCTATGGGTGACGTCACGCGACTTCAACGTGCCCGCATAGCATCCCGGGAAGGCAGCACTGCATTTGAGAAAATGTTGCGCGACAGAAAAGATGAAAATTCCCAGCTTTATGCAAATAAATCCGTTGAACGCGAAGCGACTATCCAATAGAAGTAGAGCACAGAGGAGACGGGGGGAAGGCTCACGGTGAATCACTGGAGAAACTGATGGTGGCTGTAGCCCGCAGCTGTATTTGAGGAACACCCATGAACGTACTAATGGAGGGTTGCCTTGCAACAACACCCAACACCACGCTCCAGTCGTGTCGGACAAGTGGATCCGTACCGTTACGGTACAGATCCACTTGTCTGACACGACTGGAGCATGGTGTCGCATGGTGTCGCGACGCTACCGTCAACTTGTCTGTTGATGGGGGTTCCTCAAGTACAGCTGTGGGCTACAGCCACAATCAGTTTCTCCATTCTTGCTACATCCACAAGAAAGGACCCACGGCGAGCCTTCCCCATCTCCTCTGTGCTGTACTTCTATTGGATAGCCGCATCACGTTCAACAGATTCATTTGCAGAAGGCTAAGCATCGGCCAGGTTCTATTTCGCGCAACATTTTCTCAAATGCAGCGCTGTCTTCCCGGGATGCTTTGCGCGTGTGTTGAAGTCACCCATAGGAATAGAGCGAGGTGTGACGTGACAGAAGTGTTGCACGGACAAATGGATCTGATCTGCATCTTTAAGCTGGCGGTATACTAGAGATTCCCAACAATGGTTACACGCCGTAACCATTTATACTCGTGCGTGGTGCTCGCGACACAAGTTGCAGTCTTCTCCTGAACAGAGGTGTTACAACTGAGGAGAGGCTACCGACTTTCATATGTTCACAGACTTAAAGAAGAAAAAGGTAAACGATGGCAGAACTGGCAGCAGCATTGACGTTAATGTCAACAGTGTCTAAGATTATCTTAACTGTTTTGTTATGAACATTTACAGTTTTATTATGAACCATTAACTGTGTTATTATGAATCATTTACTGTGCCCTCGAACTTGTCCATACTTCCTGTTTCAGTTTTGTCGTGCGCCACTGAAAAAAAGAGTGGTGCGCGCCCTTGGCTCGCATGCTCGAAATCCCCGATCGAGAACGTTAAGTATACTGCAGGCATTACGCGGGCCACGACTTCACCGTACGAGCCGCTCTGCAGCCATGACACTTCACAATGAACTCAATTCAACACAAGTCATATGGAAGTTTCCATACAAAATCCTCACCACAAGAGGGCGCTTAAAGGTCAACATATAACCAAATCAACCTTTCTTTACAATTAAACATAAAATATGTCGTTTTTGGCCACTAGGGGTCTCTCAATCAAAACAATAGCAAAACATGTACTTTGATGACGTCGAAAAGTAGCGTTGGATCATGGGTTTTGTTGTTGTTGTCAATGACAACCTGCCAATCTAGCGTCTCCGGCCAAAAAAATGTTCACTGACAAAGTCATGTATTGTTAAATATATTATAACTTTATTCACGTTATGTTTGGCGGTTCCCTGGAACTTAGAGCAACTAGAGGAGTCAAAGGTTATATGACGCCATTGACGCAAGACAAAATGAAACGTCCTGTGTCTTCTAATTATATTACATATTTCTCTGTGTTTGAAAGTTGGTGGAAACATTTGTGATAATGTAAGTACACAACTAACAAATATATATAAGTATAGTGATGTTTGCTTTTTAAATGCAAAGTACGTCTTTTGTTATTGTTTTGGAAAACAACATATTGTACCTTTAAACTGATCTACCTACAGACAAGTATAGATATACTGTAGCATCTTTGTAAGCATATCCCTGTAGATATCACAACTTAAGACTAAAAACACTCACGTCTTGAGTCTTCTGCTCTAGACTCTCTATATCTTTACCTATACATGGAAGTCCCAGACCCATCTGACTGGAATATAGCTCTTCAGTCCCCTCCCTCAAATCTCAACCACTTCTTGATAATTGTGTACAATGCTGGGTAGTTACTGAAGGAAGTAATGAAAGTTTAATAAATCAAAATGCATTGACTGGGTATCCCTTCAGTGAGCAGCAATTCTGACTCAGTATCAGACTATATTAAGGATGCATTTATGAAGAATTTCTTGATCCATCTTGTATAAAACTGTCTTATTTCATTTGTGTTGGGAGGAGATTATCCTGCTTTATTCTCAGAAGAGCGCAGAGAGCAGGCTAAATACATCCCTATGCCCAGCTCAGCAGGAGACATTCAAGATTAAACGATGATTCTATATAAAACTATTTCTGATGTTGAGGGACAGAGGAGTTGAAGAGTAATTAATACACTAAGACATCTTGAGTTGTTCTTTGTTCTCTACTGAAGGTACATGCAGGGAATTGATCTCTGTATTAAATCCTTATTCCCAACAATTGTAGCCTTTCCACTAATTAACCATATGGGATAATGGTTAAACCCATTTAATGCGCAAAAATAGGCCATTTTATTCAATATAAGTTGAGAAAATAAAATACAGTGTTGTTCAGTATATTATTGTATTGGTTGGATCTATCTGTCCGGATTGAATTAGCCAATATTATTGGATGAACTATTGACCCACAAAGTGATCACATGGTGTAAAAAGACTCCCGTCAACACCAAGAAAATAAATCCTACAGAATAGCATAGCCTCATGAGACAGTCCTGCACAGCATTAAAGAAACATCTATCTACACATGGCTGTAGGCAAATCCTTCAAGTGCAAACTCAAGGGAGACAAATGTGAAACAGCCTTACATCTGTCATCTGTGAGAGTGCAGGACAGGAAAAACAAGAAACAGAGGTAGGGGGGCAGAAAGAAAACACATCTAGGAAGAGAATGCACATTATTAAATACTTTTTTTGTTACTAATCCATTAATGAGATTAATTACACTCTGGTTCTCTTATTGCTGCTATTGATTAACACATGAGAACATTGCTCTGAAAACTCACTGTTCCAAAAATGTTGTTTGTCACTGTAAAGGGGCACTTAAGCCACATGATAATTTAGAGTCCTAAATTTAAAAAAAAAAACATTGTTTTATAAGAAGACACCACACTCGCCATCCTAATGAGGTTGGGTTGTGCAATGAATAGTTTGGGCAGGACGATGCACTGCTCTCTACTAATTGTCTAGAATCAGTTGTCAATCTTCTGGTGATCTTTGAAACCAATTATTGGTTTGAAAGGTGGGTTATCAATGTAGCGTTTCGATGCACAGCATTTCAGATGGTATGGCAAGGCTAAGACTTACCAGATGCAAATAGAATTCAGATGGATGGTCATTTCACTACAGTGCACGATTTTCCCCTTTGATAATTGCAGTTACTGCTTTATTATAAATTTTTCTTGACCTCAAACTACCAAAAAACTAGTTTTGGTTTATATTTCATTTTTTATTACATTGGAACCTTCACATTTTACTAATATTTTGGGTCCTTTATGTTGTGCTTTTATTTTGGTCTTGAACAAAATCAGTAATGCGTGATTACCAACATGATCGTACCGAATTCCGTGAAATTAACACAGCCTTTTCGGCCCAAGAAAGTGATGCCTATGTATGTCAATGACAGGAGGTTAGGGTTAAGGTTAGGAATGAGGAACAGGGAATCCGTGTGTGGACCACAGATCATGCACATCATTGACTTACATAGGCATCACTTCCGTGGGCCCATCACAGAATTTTTGGTGATTCTGTGAAACTGCCACAGATTTAAGGGGCCGTGTTTATTTAACGGAATTCTGTGAGATCAGGTTGGTGATTATGCTATTTTCCATTGTGATTCCATTGGGGCTACTAACGAATTATGAATTATATGAAAACATAGCAATATAGTTAAGGTTATGGACACCCGTACTGAGGTTAATGTTAGGATTAACTGGGGTTAAAGTTACGGTTAATATTACAGAAACAGAATTCTTAAATCACGTGTCTTCACAAATGTCCTAAAATGCAACTAAAAACACATTGCCTCTATCAAACTTACCACCAATGTGAGAATTGGCTGTGTTACCACCTGCCTACTCTATGCCATAAATAATAGGTCAGCCAGAGTCGGAGGACATGTCACAAAGCTCAATTTCATGTCCGCTAAAGAGTATCAGATTGTCAGAGCTAGCTAGCTGTATTTGGCAACAATATTAAAAGTCCTAATCTGTTTCCATGGAAACTCAAAACCCAGACAGATGCAGATAGAGAAAGGTAGACACAGAGACAAAGAAAGCTAGACAAAGATGGACTGAGGGACACACAGAGATAATAGAGACACAGAGAGACAGACAGAGAGACCGACAGAGAGACAGACAGAGAGACAGCCAGACAGAGACAGAAAGAAAGACAGACAGACGGAGACACAGAGATAATAGATACACAGAGACAGCCAAAGAGACAGACAGACAGACACAGACATAGACAGAGAGACAGACAGACAAACAGGCAGAGACACAAACAGAGAGACAGAGAGAGAGATACACACTAAGTAATAGAATGAGGAAAAAAAACTGCAACTACATCTTTCACTTAAGCTTACAAAGTTGCTATACTGTCTCTATCCATAAAAAGTGTCGTTTTGTGAACCATTCCATTGTAAATTTTGCTTTATGTTTTGGATCATTGTCTTGTTGGAAGACAAATCTCCGTCCCAGTCTCAGGTCTTTTGCATTTTCCAGAATGGTCCTGTATTTGGCTCCATCCATCTTCCCATCAATTTTAGCCATCTTCCGTGTCCCTGCTGAAGAGAAGCAGGCCCAAACCATGAAGCTGCCACCACCATGTTGGACAGTGGGGATGGTGTGTTCAGGGTGATGAGCTGTGTTGCTTTTACGCCAAACATAACGTTTTGCATTGTTGCCAAAAAGTTTGATTTTGGTTTCATCTGACCAGAGCACCTTCTTCCACATGTTTGGTGTGTCTCCCAGGTGGCTTGTGGCAAACTTTAAACAACACTTTTTATGGATATCTTTCAGAAATGGCTTT
>JACXGM010006789.1:0-24014 GCA_016801145.1 Umbra pygmaea | reverse complement strand
GCACAAACCTCAAAGGTTACATGGTGCTGAGTGCGTGAAGCTCAAAGTGTGTTGGCGGCAGTGTGTGTGAAGCTCAAAGTGTGTCAGGGGCAGAGTACTCACGCTGTAGACAGCAGTGACACCAGGCTGTGGGGGGAAGTGGCGGTCTTCCAAGGCTGGCGGAATCCGAGGGATCCTGGGACGCGGCATATTAAGGAAAATTCTGGAAAAGGGTCAACTTAAGGCCAAAGCGGGTCAAAGGTGGGGGCATCAACATGGTCAACAGCAGCAGGAATAGCACAAATCCACATGCTTTGGAACATTACTGTACTAAACTGTTATTTCTTACATCCAGTAGAGAAATTAGTCAAAAACACAATGTTTCAAGTTAATTACATTTGACAGCCCTTCCCCATCTCCATGACTTGGTACCTTTACCAGGGAGCATGCAAGTCACGTAAAACTCCCACTCGAACAGTGTTTTGCATTCAAGAGTGATTCCAATTGGTTCAAGAAAAAAGGTTCCAGTGAAGGACCCACATTTTAAGGTCAAACTGCTTGCTGGAGAAATTACTTAAATTACAAAATTCAGGGAATTAAATTGAAACAATTAACTGGTAGCACTGTGTGAAGCCAACTAAAAACTAGGAAAACAAAAATTACAGTACAACCGAAATTCATCTGACTACAATTTGCCACCTTCATGTGAGCGCCAGCAACCAGGCTAGGTATTAACATCATTGGCAGCTAATCTAGTATGGATAAGATGCAACATCTTGCACTTGTTCAACTTCGCCCAGCATTCATTCCACCACCTTGCTCATCCAATGATTCAACCCTGCTTTTCTCTACTTTCATTCTGGGGTGTCAGCTCTCCTATTGCTGAACAATTGATAGAAGTAATAAGCTTTGAAAAGAGAACAAATGAACAAAAAGAACTTTAAGGAATATTAGATATTATTATTGAAATCTCAAACAAAAATAACATCGGTTAAAATCTATGATCTTCATCTATTGACTACACAACAGCTGCATTTTCAATGCAGAACATTTTAACTAATGGTGATATCCCAAATGTTTTCCCATCATGTGAATGTTGACTACATTACAGCAATATTGCATTCAAACTAGATAAAACTTCACTTTTGGTCACCCAGCTTAGAAGACCTGTAAAAACAATTATTTTGTATATTTAAAAGATATATATAGATAAGAGATTTCATTGGGCAATCTGTCATAGCTTGTTTAAAGGTGCCATCTGTATACTTTCAGCTTTAACAATGTAACTAACGTCTCTTTCAAGTGACCAGCTTATAAAAGCAAAAAACTGTATTTCATGATATTTAAAACATCTGAAATTTTTTATATGGAATAATGCAGTGCTTTGTTTAAAACACAAAAGCAAAGCTTAAATTGAATAAATGTATATAAAAATAATTATCTGGCACACTCCCTTTAACAAACACTATTAAAACACAACTCGTCATGACCTCACTGCACTTCCTAGCACTGCATAGTCAGTGATGAGAAAAAATTTAACCTAAAAGTCATGGTGCAGGTAATTTCCAGAGAATAAATACATATTTATTTAGGTATTCAGACAGTCTTCAAAATATAGGAAATAGTAATCTGTTGGTTCTTAAATGGTGATGTTATTGTTGACCAACCACACGAGATCATGCCCTGCATAGTGAAACACCATATAGCAGAACCAGCTAGCATTCAACTTAATATTACCTGGAGGACAGCTCATTGATGCCCCTGTGGCTTTTTGCAATGGCCTTTATTCTACTCTCAATGTATCCTTGATCACAATTCAATGCTAGACATGTCTCACTGGAACATTAGCTTAACCCACTAAGACTTTGACACCAATATCAGGATTAGTGTAATATTTGATCCCAAAAGAATACTCTATACAAAACATTACCAAGGCAAAAACTGAAAAAAGAAAATGTATTAATCCCAAAGTATTATTTATTTTTATCATTGTGAGAAATTAATGTAATTTAATAGGTTAGTTCCAAAATGACTGCTGACATTATCCTTAAAAGTTATTTCTGTGTCTGTGTTTAAGTAAAATATAATAAATATATTACCATCACAGAACTATAGAACATGGCCTCTAACTTTTTGTTCCATTAGCAACTGTAATATATAACTTTAAGAATCTACCAGCCACTTACATTTTTATTAATTAGTAGGTTGCGTAATATTTAAGTAATAATGTATTCCCTGCAAGTAGTGAAGCAATATTATGTAAGTTTCTTTGAGGTTTTGTGACCTGTCATTCTCCAAACAATAAATACATTTCAGCTGTGACTTTAAGAACGAGGAGGATACCAGTTAAATAAACTTACATCAAACAAAGCTTAAAAAAATGTAATAAATCATCTTCATGGTAGAGATTTACTGTAATCTAGCTAGTTGTCTGCTCTTTTAGCGTTTAATTGAAGTTTGTGTCAACATTTTAATTCAATACATTATTTACAAAAATCACATTACCGGTACCTTAATCAATGTCATTTTGGAAATTAAAAGGTGCATCCCACAATATTGTGCCTCTCCGAGAACCATCACCTTTATCGTGGTGGAGAGGTTTGTGTCCCTATAAACCTGAGGACGGTCTTGTGTCCATTAACATTGCCCGCCTCTGAAATTTCTCCTTCTGAGTTTGATTGACAGTTCTACCAACTGTACTTCCTCCACTTTAGCTTCTTCTTCTTCTACCATACATCAAACACTTTCATGGATATTCCCTCCCTGACACTAAGTAGGAAAATGGCTGCCATAGAGGTTTCAAAATTATGATTTCATGGTAAGTGCGGTAACATAATGATTCTAATTAGAGTGTGCATATTATTTAAACAATATAACACACATCCAGACTGAAATGGGGGCCTAAAAATGTAGTTTTCCAATTACGAATGTTTAGGTATGCATGTAACTCATGAAACACTTCCCATTATTAACTGTCTAAGCTAGCCTATACTAAGCTACAGACTACAAAGTAATGCCAAAGCACCAGTACAAATTGGCATAGCCCTACCCTGAATTTGGGATTTGAAAAAGTACTGAAATACCGGTATACCATGCAAAAATAAATTGGACAATATAAAACAACTCCAAACATGAATGTTTGCAAATAATACATTAATATTTTAATTAAAGCTAAATAAATCCAAAGCTTATTTATGCAATTTTTTAATATTAACACCAGCCGTGTAAATTCTAAGTTGTCAGAATTGTCAATTGTCAATATATATATATATATATATATATATATATATATATATATGCACGCACGCACGCATGCACGCACGCACTTATATTGTTTTAATAAGAAACATTTCAGTTTTGCCCTATCTACTAGGGGTTTGTGCATTTAAACACATGAAGACAAATACCTAACTGAAATAATTTTTTATGTATTTTACAATTAAAATGTATAATGGCAGTTGAACAAAGCCACCAATAACAGGTCTCAATCATCACCAAAGAAAATGCAACAATGCTGTAAAGCAGGCAAGTTCTAGCAGCAGCAGACAAGAATGTTAGAAATATTTAACATATCTAAATTGACAACAAAGAAGTATTCAGAAAAGGGAAAATTAAGCTAGCTACATCACTTGTTTGGACGTATTTTAAGTGTCTGTTCATGTTGCCTGCATGCCTTACAGCTTACAACAATGCTCATATGTGTTAAGTTGTTCAAGAAAGATTCATTTTAAAATAATCTTTAGAGATTTATCATGGCATGTAGATCACAAATACAGCTTCAGGAACCTAAATCCTGAACTTTTTTCTTTGAAGAAGCCAGTCTGTCCATTTCCTGTTAAGAGTGGTGATCATGTGACCGTGAGTCAGTACTGGGATGTTTCTCAGTGATTTATAATGTAGTGATGAGATGATAAATAAGAGACAATACCAGACAGACTAGATCTCAGTAACCTGCTCAAGCACAGCACATACTATTCCAGGCAAATACGGCATCTGGTTTTCTTCCTTCCCCTCTGACACATTTTAGTTGTTCCCGAAATCCCCCTCCCTTTTCCCTCGCCTGTGGGGGCCCTGATCTCCACTGGCGACTGGCCAAGCCCAGCACCCCTCCAAGAGAAACGGAAGGTTCTAGAGCTGCGGAGCTGAACAGCCATGCAGCACAGAGGAGATGAAATGCAGTGTAAAAGGCACTTGATTAGCCCAACAATACCCAAATTGACTAAGATATTTCAACCCAAAGATACCTGCAGCGACTACATCTGCCCTCCGACCTTCAGCATGTCCAGGGACAGTCAGGGTGACAGGATACAAAGAGCTGTGTCATGGTGACACAAGGGGAATGTGCTCAGTCTGGATGCAAGAAACCCAGACAGGTTGGCAGGGTTGTCTGTGTGGAATGTAAACAGAGAGTGTGTGTGGGTGCTCTGTGCAAAACTGGACTATGCGATAATGGGGGAGCAGTGTCTCTAGGGGTTAAGGGTCAGCAGGCTAGGCAACAGTGGGGGGGGTGATCAGGTGAAATTAGACAGCTGACACCTCCAGGGATTTGGCAGGACAGACCGCATGACTCTGGAATTACAATCTGATCCTAGTCCTGCCATTGCTACTTCGTGCTGAATTGCATAACCAAATCCCTTTGCATACAAAGCTATATTTCTGTTCTTACAATTTGAATAATTAACAGTGTATCAATCAATGGATTAACCAACATATGGTTTACACTTCAAGCTAAAGGATCACAGGGTGAGGAAACAGAGGTTGGTGTCCGAGCGACTATATACCTCATTTCAAGCCAAACTCCAGTGTCTAACAGTTATATGCATACCGCAATAACCACTAAAACATTCAAACATGTGGCATTGAGTCGCTACCTCAAATTAACAGTCATTAGTCGGAAAAGAATTTCTGCAGAGGAACAAAATATATGTACCGGTCAAGAGACGAGGCGAGACACTGAATCTGTAAAGATTTGCATGAATGTAATCAGCTCACAGATACATTTGGGCAATAGGGACGGAATGACATGTGGGGTTTAGCTATAGTGAACAGTGTCTTTGTGGTGACAGATATACCAATAAATGAAGAATGATTACTGTAGAAATGTCAGGTTTCATGCAGCAGAGGACACAGTGAAACTAGTCAAGGAAAACTGCAATAGAAAGCAACCATGTCATATTTAAAGCACAGATCTGTTAAGGGCATATAGATGCTCCGATTACTGTTCTCTAGGCAGGAGCACTAACAGCTGTTGTTCACACACAGAAATCCAAAACCTAATCCCAAAGCCTTAGTCAAGTACAAAATCAGGTTGTCTGAACCATTTCTTTTCATCTCAGAACGTAGCGTAGCCAAGGCCATTCCCCGGTCCAACCAGTCAACCTGCTCAGTTTACAGCCAGCAAAGGTGCTTGTGTCCCTGCATCATCATTAGCTTAATGTAAAGCCACTTATGTGCTGAGTGTATGTGGGAGACAACAAGCAAAGCAGAGGTGCTGACTGGCCAAGCAAAAGAAAAAGCAGATGTTCAAAGATAAAGTAAAACAATACCTGATGAACTGAACACTTCAATTCAGACCAACTAAAGAATTGCCGTGAGAACACAGAAACCATTTTGAATTAGCAGACTCTGCAGAGTGCTCTGTCCTGGCCGAGCATGTAGCTGCAGTAGCCTACCTGAGGCAAAGTGCACTGGGTTAAGTGAGGAGTAACAGAAAGTGACTGGAGACGATGGCGCAGACAGACACAAAAGCAGCCCTTCACTGCGCTCGGTTCTCTCGGCCCACTGGACCACCGTCTCCGAGCACTGAGTAAACATGAGAACCATGTCCTCTCTCTCTACCCTTACTGCTGACCATACACAGAAACATTGTTTACTCAGATCTTGGATTTCTGAGATAATGTATGGTTGACATTACTATAAGTTTTGTTATTAGTCTGGTCATTGCAAAGGCAATCAAAGTGTTACATGGACTTTTAATGTGGACACTTTCTCCATTAGCAATTCCTTTTATTTGTGACACCTAAACACCATGAACAATTATTCCCTCTAAGGTAAACATCAAATGAATAGTAGCCAGCATATACCGTAATCTTTAACTATCCCAGTGCAAAACACTATTGTATTATAAGTCGGAACATGCAAGTAGGCTACAAGCATCATCCAGAAAATGTTGCGTGTGAAGTGTACACTAGACTTGGCCCACCTGAATACCAACAAGCTTATTTTTATCTCCAACAGTAAGTGGGCTGAACCCATGACGCACTTTTTCAAAACCATTAACGATATGGCCCTACCTGACCTTGTTGCTGGGAAGTGGGAACATCAGTGAACTCCATTGCTCAATATAGGTTAACCAACATCTAATCTAAGCTGTTGCTATTGTTTTACAGCTCCAAGGCAGACACACTGCACTTTACAACTCCATGTTGAGTGTAAATATTTGTGCTGGAGGTTACTCTGCTTAGCAGAGAGAATGAAACTACCATTAACCTCACTTTTCCCTGCTGTTTGCAGTCAGTGAAACACACCCTTAAAGCCACAGTGATTCATTTAGAGTACTGTAACAATAACGGTAAAAACATTTAAAAATAAGCAAGAGCACAGATACATATTACATAAGAGGATGAGAAGGATGAAGCAATGTCAGTAGAAATAGGTAAAGCATGATATTAAAAACGGAGTAAAGATGAAGGAGTCCGTTAGTTCTCGGTCCAGCCCGGGCTGCTGGGCTGACCTGGGCCTTTGTTAGCAGATGGTGGGAAGCACTGCCTTGGCCTCTCCTGCTGAATGCTAAGCAGCAGTGCCATTGTCTGGGGAGTGCCCCAGCAGCCGCATGCACTGCTGTTTCTCTGGCAACCAGGAGCAGCAACTAGCCCCACCTCCATCTCAGCACACAGACAGACACAGGGAAATCCCATCCACTGGAAGCCATGGGCAGAAAGAGCATTACATGCGCCGTAGAGAGAGAGAGCGAGAGAGAGAGCGAGAGAGCGAGCGAGAGAGAGAGCGAGAGAGCGAGAGAGCGAGCGAGAGAGAGAGCGAGAGAGCGAGAGAGCGAGCGAGAGAGCGAGCGAGAGAGCGAGCGAGCGAGCGAGAGAGCGAGCGAGAGAGCGAGCGAGCGCGAGAGAGCGAGCGAGCGCGAGAGAGAGAGCGAGAGCGAGAGAGAGAGCGAGAGAGAGAGCGAGAGAGAGAGCGAGAGAGAGAGCGAGAGAGAGAGAGAGAGAGAGAGAGAGAGAGAGAGCGAGAGAGAGAGAGAGAGAGAGAGAGAGAGAGAGAGAGAGAGAGAGAGAGAGAGAGAGAGAGAGAGAGAGAGAGAGAGAGAGAGAGAGAGAGAGAGCGAGAGAGAGAGAGAGAGAGAGAGAGAGAAACACAGCATATTTGGACTGATATGCAGCATCCAGAATCAACCTCAAAGGTCCGTGTACTGCTGTACGCAGATGACCTTGTCCAACTGTCAAACTGATCAAAGTCTACAGGAACAACCTGACGATCTTTGTAAATCATAAAAATTAACTCACAAACTGGATGTCTGAATTCTCTCTAAACTATCCAGGAATCAGTGCCAGACATTCATTCAAATTAGGAAAAAATACCTCTAATGGCTTTGATCTGACAGGAAAGTATTACAGTCATAAGTGAAACATACAGAATAAAGAATATGTACATTCAGGTAGAGTTAGTTTCCAAAGGATATTAGCGTCAGATTCAGTCTGTATTAAGAGCCCTTGCTTATGTCTAAAAAAACAGTCTTTAAAACATGCAGACATTTCTGCAGGATTGTAATATCCACTCCATGAACAAAAGGAATTCTAATTTCCTACATGCAGATTTTTGATGGATAAACAGGCAACAGCCCAAGCCTAAATCTGCCAAGAACACCGGTCCCAATGGTTTTGCCTCTGAATGTTCGAAGGCATTGTGACCTTCTCTCGACCTACTTAGATAAAATGTTAGTGCTCATGATGAGGGGGCATGGTAGCCTACTCTGAAAAAGGTAATTATTAGAGTAATCACTAAATATGGGTGTAGGGTCAAACAGGATGATTTCTATAAAGACTCGGAACAGACTTAGCACTTCGGCAGGCAAAGTAGTCCACACAGATGACACGGGCTTCACAGCTACCAGAAACATGTTATTAAGTGTTAGACACCTCATAGAGCCTGACCGCTAAGGGATTATTGTATCCAATCCCAATTTTGGAGTGAAAACAGTTAGCCGCATTCTCAGAGCGTGTGCAGACCAACTGGCGTGAGTATTCACTGTAATTTTCAACATTCCCAAGAAAGGAAAGGTGACGGAGCTGAATGACTACCGTCCTGTAACACGGATATCTATCATTATGAAGCGCTTTAATAGGTTAGTTAAAGTTCTCATTCTCTACTCCCTTCTTGACACACTACTCTCTTCAACTTGCCTACCCCCCGACAGATCCACGGACAACACCATTGCCACAGCAATACACACCGCCCTCACTCGCAGCTCTAACTCTATTATTAAGTTTGCGGATGATTCAAACGTAGTACGTCTAATTACAAACAATGACGAGACAGCCTACGAGAGAGGGAGTCAGCACACTGACGGTATGGTGTCAGGCAAATAACCACTCAATGTAAAAAAACTGATAGTGGACTACAGGGTGAACAAGAATGTTGTTCTCTTCAATACTCATCGATGGAGATGCGGTAGAGGGTAGCACTTTGTAAGTACCTCGGAGTTTACAGAGAAACTGGACTGGTCCCTACACTCATCCACGTTGGTTAAAAATAGTCTACAGTGATTGACCTAAACAAATTAATCGGCAATTGGTGACTTGCGATGACATTTTTGCCATGAAATCGGTGTGTGTTGCCCCTGATTTTACCTTGATCACAGTAATGTTCTTTCAGATTATCAGTACCATGGCTAGCTAACTTTTGTCGTTGAACACACCTCTGGCTGGACGGTGGTGGCCATGTGACACACAACTTTGTTTTACACAGTACAAGTACTCTGGCACTGGTATTACTACGAGTCTAGTACAGTATGCGTATATAAATGTTGTATTCAATGCATAGACATAATTTACCATAGCGATATTCAAAGTATTTTTGATTATTACTAGCTGGACGTAACGATCGCATGTTTTATTCAACTGCGCTACACAGTGGCCGGAATTGGTTGAGCGAGTGTCGAGTGAGAAGAAATTAGAAACATTGGGCAAAATAATATTTCTTTAGTTAGATTTGTTTTATTTACATGCATGATTTTTGTTGAGTATTTGTTTCAAACAATCTCTGGGAAAATGACAGTTATAATGGTATCTTTAACTTTGTAGCTAAAACCTCACAGCTTAAGTCTCAGTCACAAAAGTAAACAAGAATAACAACAGTATACCATGTTATTTCTAACTGTGAATACATAAATCATTTGAGAAACTTTTGTCAAACAATTTGCTAAATAATCTGAGTGACTAGTAGATTTTTATCTACCTGCCAGTGTGACCAAAATGTTAGTTTGAGGCTTGTGATGGCAGTTCACACTGAATTGAATTGGTGCTTTTAAGAGCAATTGAGTTGGCTACTTTTCCTAGTTGGCCTTAATAATCTTGCGGATGACCTTAATACCATCGCAGAAATCACAAAATCCCTCCCTGAATCAAGGTACAAAAATGTAGATGTACTTTTTTACCATTAATTCCCTGGTTTCAACATGACACAGGGGATAGATGTGTTGCCTGTTTCCCAGAAATAAAGACATGCATGAACCAGGACTTCACTGCTTGTAAAGTATGCAAATGATAGAGCTAAATAACCAGTATTTACACTTTCCCAATGTTCATGAAAAATAAGCAATTGTTGCCAAACAACCCATCACCACGGTAATGACAGCAAACAAAGTAACAGTCACTCAAAATGAGCTGCCTCGCATTAGCAAGCTAAACAAAAATTACTCATAATGTTAAGACAACACTCTTGAGAAAAAATAATTAAATGCAAATAATGTATCATTAATAAAATGCCAGTAAACTGCTTGACATCTCATATAATGGAATACCTGAAGTTGCATAATGTTGTGATATTATATAAGTAACTGGGCTCTACAATCATCTACCCATTCATCTATAATTACAAGACACATGTTGAAAACACCTCTATTAATCCAAGATGGAGGAAGGGAGGACTTACAATATATCGCACAATTGGTGGCTGAAAATCTTTCTTGACAGTGCTCCTTCTGTGGTTCTCAGTAGTATTTATTTTGTTTAAAAAACAACACCCAGGTAATATGCTTGGTAATAATGATTGTACTACTGGGTTCTGTGTGTTGAACATAATATCTGAAACATAATTTCATAAACTGAACCACATAAAAATGTGCTTTGGGTTCCAACCTGTAACAAGGGACCAAACATAATGTTTTGTCCCAAAAGAAAGCTGCACCATCCCTCTTGACCAATCACTGTAACTTTGTAAATGCCAAACATCTATGACAGAATGCATCACTCCAGCCTAACCGACTCAACCACATGACTACGCAGCATAGAGCTCTTATAAACTAGTCTAAAGTAGCCTGTTTCCCATTATTCTGCCATAATATGTGCAAACTGTTTGACTGGTTCCCAGCTATTTCACTATGCACGTACATAAACGAGAAGCAGATGAGCAAAACATCAATTTTGTTTTTAAGGGTTACATTTTTAAACAACATATCATGATTCGTCAAATTAAAATGGGACTATCCAACCAGCATACAGTGCAGCATTTAATGTCTGAGGTCACAGGCGCTTCCATTACCCATGATTCTTGCAGCCTTTAGAACTGGTGCTAACCAGAACTGCATCATTCCAAAATGTTTAGTGCAAACCAAGCAAGTGATGTCTTTGACACAAGTTTCACAAGTGATGTTATTTCGCCCATATCCCTGTTGTGCATGTGTGCCAAATGGCATCACGTTAAAGATCCATTCTGCAAATTTGGCTAAACTATTGTTTAGGCCTCCCATTTTATTCCAGATGTGTAGTACCGATATATTGTTTATATTTTATCCATAATCTAAATAGAATCAGTAATTTATCGCAGTTAATATGAATCCTAACAGTGTTTTTCACCACTATGGCGGCCATTTCCTTATGTAGCACGAGGGAGGGAATCTCCGCCTAAGTGTGTGATGTATGAGTCGCTAAAGTGTAGGAAGCACAGTTGGCAGAACTGTCAATCAACCAGAACTGCACAGTGACATCCAATGAGTTCAGAGTGGGCCCAACATCTAGACACAGCAGAGTGAGAGACAAAGTACTAACGTAGACACCTCAGAGAAAGAAATCATGACATTCAGCACAAATCTATGACATAGTACACAATTTTCAGCAAGCCATTTTACCTCAATAGCACAACGTTGACAGACAGTGGTCAAATTGCAGAAACTGCATAGTGCTTATTGCAAAATGTGATATAAAAACATATCAATTACAGACCTCTATCTTGTAAATCTTTTCCATGTGAGGACACAGACTTAAGCATGTGCTGATTAAAATTTATGTTCAACAAGATGGGTGGCATGACCTGAAAATGGATCTCTGACTAGAATATTTTCAGATCTGTCGAAATGTTTATAATTCACACCTGCAGGTGACCTGCAACGTTTGACTGCCTTCCTTTGGGGACCACTTGGGTAAAACCCATTTAAAGTGAAGCTTCAGTAACTCATCTACATTGTTATATGACATAACATTAAAAGTACATGTAAGTGAGGTCACATTTAGAATCCTTGAGAAAACATGTAATTTCAGCTGAGCAAAATAACAATATGAACGTTTGTCAGTGAATTACTATCCTAAAAATACCCTGTAGAGATATTCAAAAGCTTACTAGCAAAAATCAGAAAACATGAAATAATGCCAGCTGATGTGGCATCACATGTAAAACCAGGGGAGGGCATTTGTTTGAATATTTTTCTGAAATATATTACAGACTAAAAGATTAAGCTGAGATATAAGAGGGAAAGTAACAAGTAAGCTAAACAGCAAAATTTTACATAACATATATTTGATTTTAACCAGACTTAGAACCAATGAGTTAGAACCAAATAAAAACTTAACGACAGAGCTTTCATCTTGGCCTTCTGGGGATTAGAAACCGGGTCCTTTAAGACACTGAAGTGGGGGTGCCCTGGTCATCTACAGCTGTTTGGATATCTCCGACTGAACACATCATCATAATCTTCGTTACTAAAGCGCCACCCCATAAAGCCAAACTGTTACTTGATCATAAAAAAAGATAACTCCACTCTCGTGCTTATACAAATAGCTAGTGAATAAGATCCAAAAAGAATGTGGGCACATTTCCCAAATATGTGAAGATGTTCATTATGTGTTCTTAGTATAGGATATTTGTTCAATGACAAAAACAAATGTGACTGTTGGTGAGAATTCGAAAAACGCATTTCCTCATTGGTTAGTATTATGCAGTAACTGACAACTCATTGCTTCTATTTAAGCAACCGCGTAGCATAGTGAACATTTCCTTAAAAATAAGATCAATAAGTTCTAAGCTTTCAATAAATCAAACACTGTTTACAACTCACAAATGTCTGTATCAGTCAACAGAGTAAGAAGAGCAAAGTCATGACATGACACATCAGTCCATCTGTCAGGGTTCATACTAAAGGGAAGTCTGTCCGTAGTGAATGGACCCATCAGGCAATATCCAGATTATAGGTTGAATTCCCCTTTTGTAAAACCATTGGGAATATGAATATAAAAGGATAGTTTCCTTACTTCATCATTAGATAGAAATTTAAAAAAGATAATTGTCCCATTTTCTCCCCTTCCAACTGGTCTTGTCCAATTTTTCTCACTAACCCTGCCTTGTCAGCAGCTCCGCAACCCCCCCGACAGATGCTGGATGAACGGTGCTCACATAATTCATCCAACCTCATGTCGGCTAAGTCTTTTCGCAATGCTCATCCAATATGGAAGCCTGTAATCAGATCATGTACGGGATGATTACACTCACCAACTACACCTCCACGATTGAACTTACAGGGTGCCCAATCTGCACAAAATGAGTCGCAGGAGAGTGACGTGGCAAGGTAGATAATCCGACTCATCTATCCTAGTTCCTGCTATGTCAATTGGCACTGCCTCACGCTGGAGGTTCTGGGCAAAGTCAGAGAAGCCAAGCTTGAACAATTGACTAACATGAGGTAGCTTGTCCTTCACTGCAGTGACATAGCCTACTACGACCCCCCATCATTAGATAATTCTGGATGAACAATAGGGCTGGGCGATATTCACATCGCGATACAATATGCAGTCCCTGTTCGCCTGGTAACAGTATATAATGCTCACAACACAAACTCGGATATTTCATTTCAAAATAATAGCGCTCCTTATTCAATACAATAATCATTGTTTGTTCATTTCATAGATAGGTAGTGGGTCCATGTTCATGTGTTGGTACAATTAGTCTATTTTGGGTAACAACAGACTAGTGAATGATTTTCAAATGTACTCAAGTTTTTTTACATGACACACTGACAATATATTCAATAAATTTGCGTAAAATGTATTTGTTAATGTTATTAATAATCAGTTGTTAAAAACATTAAATGTGCCGTTCTTGCTATCACATACTCGTATCATTTCTTTACACACAATACAATTGAATTTGGTTGCAATTCACTAGCTTTACAATGAATTCACAAAGTTTATTGCAAAGAATTAAAATTAGCGCTATTACTTTGAAATGAAATATCTGAGTTTGTGTTGCGGGCATTATTTACTGTTGCCAGGCGAACAGGCTCTAGAGTGCATTATTGTATCGCAATGTGAATATCACCCAGCCCTAATGAACAAGCAGCATCAACAGATCTGCTTTTGGAAGTCACTTCTTGATCAAGCCATATATACAAGCTGCATATCACCAAAATGGGGAGTACAACAAACAGGTCAACGTAAAAGAAACTGTATATTCCAGAGTTAGGTGAGATTCACCACTCATCCAAAATCTGTCCAGTACTGTCAGATATCCATAGTCTACCTCTCACATAATTCATATAGGAAGTGACACTATATTTTAAAAGTACTTCAAATGAATCCCCAAAATGTAAAAAAAACAAGAGCTGCACATTTAAGAGTCCCTAAAAACACTAGAGATCTCTTACCCAAACACGAGGAAATCCATCAGATTGATCCTAAAGTTAAACACCTACCAAAGTTTAAATTAAAACTGGAATTTTCCCTAAAAATAGAATTCAAATTGTTAGAACCTCAGTTAGCATCTATTGGCAACTGAAAAAAACAAACACAAAAAGAACTGTCTAAATGAAGAGGAGTGTGTTTACGTTTTGGCACTATGAGAAATAATCCAGATCAACTCCTAACATCTGTGTATTGACTTTAATACCTGAATCCAAATTAACATAAAACTGCTACTTATTCTGGCTGAGGAAAAAATACCAAATATTGCTGCTGGATTCTTCACGGGATATAAACTATTTGGCTTGTTACAAAAAAAGTCAGCTCACCGAATGAGAAAATTGTTGAACATGTAAAAATTGTATTTAAATGTGCTCAAAAAGATTTACATGGCGTAACGGGCTAAGTCACTGCCTTGCAGGACAAGCAACATCATGATAGTCAGTGGTTTGATCCTGACTACAGCTTCTCCGTCTTTACCCGGAACCTCCAGCATGAGACAGCGCAAATTGGCATAGCGCTGCAAGGGATTTGGGTAGATAAATCGGATTATCTAACCTGCCACATCGCTCTCCAGCGACCCCTTGTGTGCAGACTGGGCGCCTGTAAACACAAAGTATAGTTGTTGAGTATAGTCCTCCCACACATAATCTAAAGGCTTCCCTGTTGGTTAAACCATGCAAACAGCCTTCACCATCTTGTCCAGGCAGTTGCAGAACTGCAGACAAGTCAGGGTCAGTGGGAATTGGACAAGACCAATTGGAAGGGGAGAAAGAAAAAAGAAAAGAAACATCTGCACAAAAATAAACCATGGCGATCTCATTTAAAAATACGTTTTGCATGTTCTATGGAACGTGAGCATCTCCCAAGCAGAAGACAATGCGATTGGGCTCTCAACCACTTTGATGCAAGAATCTGGTGGTAGTGGCAATTATAGACCCACCCGGCCTGACATTTCACAATGGCCACGCCCATTTATGGGGTACAGAGGTAAAACAAAATCTAAATCCAACGGTTCATTCATTTTAATTAAATGAAATTGTGGTCATTAGCTGGGAATGTTGTTTGAAGTGTTTACTACTACCTCTGTTGTTGACATCACTATCAACATATTTAATACAACTTAAAAATAAATGTTTTCATGTGATTTAGTTTTTCTATTAGCATGGTAACTTGCATGAAAAGATAAAATAGCTAGAACAGCTAGCCAATGCTTGCAACCACAAGTAGATTTTGAGAGTAATGAAGTGGACTGGAATCTTTGACAAAACATATACAGTTGTAATAAAAATTATTCAACCTCCATTGCAAATCAGGTTTATTGTCAAAATGTACCAAACTTTCAGCTGTTTGCAATGAACAAATCAAACAAAAGCAATTGATATAGCTCAACACAACAATGCTTCAAGTGGTTTCCCCAAATCCAACTGAAAATTCAACTCAGAATGACTTCTCCAGTGTAAATATTATTTAACCCCTGAATAAAATTCCTCACAACAGCACAAATATGCAAAACAAGTGTTGTCTCAAGCACACCTGATGCAACTAATCAAGGGCTTCATTAGTTGCACCAGGTGTGCTTGAAGTTGTTGCTGGAAAACATGAAATACCTGAACTGGGAATGTCATGTTTGACTGCATGTTAAAAACATGGATAAGACAAAAGAAAGGTTAAAAAAGTTGAGAAGAGATCATTGCCCTTCACAAACAAGGAACAGGATAAAAAAGATTGCAAAGGCACTGAATGTTGCCAGAGACACCATTGGAAGCACAGTTTGCAAGTTCAAAGGGTAGGAAACAGTGGTTATACTACCTGGACAGGGCAGAAAAATGAAGCTATCAACAGCTGCAATCCAATTTCTGAGATTACAGGTTGTAAAAAACTTGACTGCAAAAGTCCTGCAGCAACACTTGGTGGCAACAGGCACTGAGGTTTCAGTAAGGTGAGTACTAAACGCAGAACGTTTCCATGCCAGAACTCCAAGACATACACCACTGCTGACTCAAAAGCACAAGAAAAGTCAGCTCCAATATGCTTAAACTCATATAAAGAAGCCACATACCGTATTTCCTCAAATAAAGACTGGGGCCTTTTATTTGAAGCAGGCTTTTGTTAGAGGCAGGCCTTTATTTCTGATTCCCTCTGTTTGATAAGTATAATTGGCTATATTTTAGTGTTAATCCTTGTTCCAGTTCGCACTTTTATTGCTGCATTACGTTGTTAACGAAATCTCCACTTCTTGTAACCGTTCCAATACGTAGTTGAAAAAAGTTGTTGAAGATTCAATCGCTTGCACTGAATGGGAGCTGTGTTATTTCCAATGTAGTTACTTCCATCTACATGTACGTTAATACAAACAACACCAAGCTGAGTAAAACATACAGCCGCATTGACTGAAATACCGGTAGGACAATTATACTTAGCGATACTATTTCCTGCTCCAGTGAGCTGCCATTCCGTAAATGTTCTGTTCAACCCAAGTTTCGACTACCCTGAGTTAGCGTTTCAACCTGGTATTGAGTAGCGTCACTTGTGCTAAATTAGGTTTGGAACAAAAACCAACGGAATGGCAGCTCGCATGAGCATTGAGTGTCGCTGCTTTAGATAAGTACCATAATCCGAAAATAGCATGAATATATTGTTGAATCTATTAAAGTGTACATTACGCTTAACTGGAACGCACATTATATGAAAGGCACCTAGAAGATTATCCACACGCAATATTCCCCCGACCTTTAGTTAAGACCGGCCTTTATTTGGCCGTGTTGACCACGCCCCCGACCGCCGTTTATTTGACTATTGGTTTTTATTTGGGACGCAGATGGCTCAGTGGGTAGGGAGTCAGACTTGTAGTCAGAAGGTCGCCAGTTCGATTCCCGACTGAGCCAAATGTCGTTGTGTCCTTGGGCAAGACACTTCACCCTAATTGCTCCCAGGTCGTTGCTGTAAATAAGAAATTGTTCTTAGTCAATTTACCTGGTTAAATAAAGGTTAAATTAAATTAAATTTGAGGAATTACGGTAGATTTTGGGATTACTTCTGTGGAGCGATGAAACAAAACTGGAACTTTTCGGCACAATGGATTAGCAGTATGTCTGAAGGAAGAATAAAGAATATGCTGATCACACACACACACTCACACTCACACTCACACTCACACTCTCACACACACTCTCACACACACACACGCGCACGCGCACGCGCACGCGCGCGTCATTGGTGCTTCCAACATGACAATGATCCCAAGCATACTTCAAAGTCCACCAAGGCTTGGTTGCAGATGAAGTCCTGGAAGATGCTACTGTGGCCATCACAGTTACTTGACTTAAATCTCTGGTGGGATTTGAAGGAGTTTGCAGCACACAAACCCAAGATTACTGAACTGGAGGCCATTGCTCATGAGAAATGGGCTATGATTCCTCAGGAACGCTGCCAGAGGCTGGTATCTGGCTATGCATCTCTTCTGTAGCAGGTCATAATAGCATAAGGGTGATCTACTAAGAACTAAAGATGCTTGCAATGAAGGGGTTGAATAATTTTGAAACTGGAGAAGTCATTATCAGTTGAATTTGCAGTTGAATTTGGGGAAACCACTTGAAGCATTCATTGTGTTGAGCCATTTCAGTTGTTTTTGTTTGATTTGTTCATTGCAAACAGCTGAAATTCTGTACATTTTGACCATAAACCTTATTTGCGATGGAGGTTGAACACTTATGATTACAACTATATTATCCACACTTAGGGATGCACAAAAAAGCGATCGTTAAACTACTAATGTTCTCCTTTTTCTACTAGCCGATATAGAGAACAAAAACGTGACCTAACTGAATTTGACTTGAGTTTGCTGCACACAATGTGCATTAATATCTAAAAAATTTGGATTGGAAAGTGTCATTTCAAAGTAAATGTAAAATATGTTTGTGGGAAATGCTTTAAGTAAGTCTTGGTTGCATTGACCAAAAAATATAAAAATACTTCTGTACCCCAGTAGTGCCCGGTGCCTTTCTGCAATATGACAGGCTGACCTTACCTATTGCCACACCCATTACCTACCAACTAAGTACCACATGTCTAATTTTGCAAGAATATGAAGGACAATCTATTCCTGAAGTATTTTGATATACAGATGAAACATATTATATAGTATTAGCATCAGACTCAAGCCATTTTTTGTTATTTTTATAAATATTATAAATTTTGCTGGCCAAAATAGCTGTTGGATTGGGTGTAGCGGTCTAAGCTCCTGACTCTGGTATACACATGCCTCCTGGCAACGGGGGTTCGAGCCCGGGCACAGCCGGCTGTCTGTGCCCTTCCTCTCTGTCTCCCCCTACCTGTCTCCATGGCTTTTGCTTCCTCCTGTCCTGTCAATAAAAATTAATAAACAAAATACTGTCCAAACCTTACAAAATACACCAAGTGTTGTACTGGCTAAAAAGTTAATGCACTATTATTAATATTACTATGGGAGTGTATTGTATTTGCTAAAACTATGTATAATGTTTTGAAAATATCCACAAACAATATTTCATGTCAGTAAACAAATCTAAGAGGGATTGGGGAAAGAGTAAGGAAAAAAACACATTTGAAATGCACAAAACATAATTTCTTTACTTCTCAAAGTACAAAGTTGTATGCAGTAAGTTTAATTTACTTTCTTCTTATTATTATTATTATGAACAAAAGGCATTTCCCTGTCTCTGTTTTATTGTTGCCATTTCCATTATATTTGCCAATCTTTGCAGGCATTTTGGGGCAGGTTGACTGGTCACTGTTCTAGAAATTTTAGCGGAACCTGACAACCTTGCCCTGCTTTCAGAGTCATGTTGCACGTTGCCACAGCAACTTGACAAACACAAATTTGAGCTAGACATGCAATCTATGAACATACAGTACATTTTTTACTCTTTTGAACTACTTTATGCTTTACAACCATAGCTACTTCTCAGGCTAATATTATGTATTAATGTGTGTGTATATATATATAATCTACCTAGCCACCGAGTTAGAATGGACCGAACCTGTCAACCTGTTTGAAAGAGCATTTCAGTGTGTATTATTTGCAGTCAACATGAATCTCAAAGTTGTGTAACAAATGCTAAATGTTGACTATCACAACTCCAAAATGCATCAAAATGTCACAATGTGTTTGGATTGTTTAACAATATATACACACATCCTAGGAATGTGGTTGTGGGTGGATTATCCCTTTAAGAACATATTTTTATATAGACAGAGACTCATCAGCATAGTTAAAATCGTAACATTAGCCTAATTTAACATTGAATTTATATGCAAACACTGAAGCTATTAATGTCTTATAGAAATGAATATGCCCAAGAACTAAAGCAATAAGGTCACCTCCCATAATCTGACATAGTGAATCAGACCCACCTGACAGCCATGGGCCAAAAGACTATTAACAGTTTTTAACAGAAAATATGAGTCAATATAAATCTGAACCAAATGATGACCAGAGGAGACACAAAGCAGTAAACTAAAAAGGTAACCAAAGCAGTGTTAATATACTAACAACCAGTTTGAAAACCCAATATATCACAAATGCCTGGTTTTTCGCTCTAAAACACACACAGGCAGATTCAGGATGCTATCTTTATTCAACTCATAGTCCAAACACAAGGATCTAATTCAACCTAATCCTGAAACATATGCTAGTGAGCTGTAAATAAAACAGTAGGTGGCAATAAGACTTCACAGAATACCAAATGCCCCCGCAGACTTGGCATTCAATTATGACATCATGAACAAATCAAAATCAAAAGGCAAATTGAAACCGAATAATTACAATAGTACTGCCATACTACAGTAACGTAGTAATTACTACTAGTATGATGCCAACAAGGAAACATTTGGCGTCACTTCCCTGTCAAGCTAGGCATACCGGTGTCGCACCGGCTGTCATTTAGTACGTACCGGGTGAAACTACTCCGGTTCAGCAAGGTAAATAGTTAGTTAGCATTGCCGGAGACAGGCGAGAAGGGGCCCAACATTTGTATCTGCCTTTAGTCCAGAGAGCATTGACTATTCTCACCAATAAAACTGTATGACTAACTACAGTAGAGTCCACCCAACCATTGTCCGATAAAGAGACACCAACAAAACAAATAGGGGGCGAACAGGCTGCGTGTCTTCAGCCGCAAACGAACAATGTGTAACACCGTGCCAGAGAGGCTACCTAGATAGCAGCCGGTGTTCAGAGGAAACGAAACAAAGCCGGCGGCATTCAGGCTAGCAGTGCTCAGCAAAGACACACAAACCCGTGACATTGCCGGTAGTTTACATGGCTATCTAAACGCACCTTCAAAGCGCATGTACCAGCGACATGCATCACATCCAATTTAGTACATGGTTATGTCGTTGGTTAAGTTAATCGGTTAGCCAAACCAGCCGGCTGTGAGCTATGATGCTAGGTAGCTATAGCTACTTGTCCCCTCCCTGCTCTCCTCCAGTTCTTTACCCACAACCACCCTCTAACAATAAGGCTCCCACCTAAACACACACTGCCCCAAACATGACCTAACCACGGTAAGGTGTTCTTGTTAGTAAAGGATACTGAGGTGGCGGAACGGGGTTCGGCTGAGGTGCGCCTGGGGCTCCCGGCGGTAAAGACACGGAGGTCAGGGTAGCCCGCAGTTGGCTCGACGGAGACGGGCCAGTTCCAGGTCCACTTACTGCGACAGTGGGGGGTTTCACTATTTTCGGCGGCAAACTCATTGCAAAAAATAACCAAAGGAAAGCAATACACTAATAAATACTGATACAAAATATATGTAGATTGCATAAAAAAATTGCAAGCGTTGAATATTCTTGAAACAGGCCGCAAATCCCTTTGCCAACACAGGCTAGCTGGCTGGCTAGCTATAACGACTCAGAAGCGTTTTCATGGAAAGTCGCTGTTCGGGTCTGTGGTGCTATTCATGGGGACGGTGGGAGGTTTGCCTCCCTTGCCCGTCCAGGACCTCTGCGGATCCGGTTCGGTTCAATTCTTCCGAGCCCTGTCGCCGGTGTCCTTCCTCTGTCGGTAATTTAACATTTGTTTTCAACGACAGATTTTTCTATAATCATTTTTCCAAGGAGATGGGAGACTTCGTCAACATGGCGTTGCGGCCGCTTCCAGTCCGGCAGGACAGACGATTCGGCAGTTGTCGTCCAATTACGGCAATGTTCGGTTTACCTAGCGCGATCCAAAATGATGCTTCATTTGTTGCATTCATGTGGCCAAAGACTGTATTGAATGGGATAGCCTACAGTAAATCCACGTATATTTACCATTGCATTACTATTGGTTTAAAAATAAACAACTCGCAACAGTTCTGCTGCTTCTGGCTTGCAGTTGCAGAGTGTGGTATAACGGCAACATTGCATACGTTACGTTTAAAGCAACATTTCTTTTTTTATGTTTTCTGCAACTAACTTACGACTGTACGCAAAATAGTTACTTTGTAGTTGGCAATCTTTCTCTTTTGTAAGTGCAAGGACTGCTGCCGTATTTGTAGGATGGGGGTTATTTTACATGCAGAAAGACAAGAGAAAACTTTGTGGTACGTTGCACTGTATTCATAATTGTTTGTGTACAGCGACATCTAGTGTTCAAAGCTATCCATGACATTATATATATGCTTTTTATGTTGTTGACTATATCTCGCTTCTAACCATACAGTCCATGCTTCTAAACACAAAACAGACGACGTTTCCCATGGTGGCAAACCTAGAATCCGGATGTGGAGATACTGGTCTTGTGTTGTTCCACGTGGTCAGGGGTTTTGAGGCTGATTGTGTGTACTGTCAAATTCTCTAGAACAACATGAAGATGCTTATGTTAGAGAAATGAACATTCAATCCTCTAGCATGAGCTCTTGTGATTTTTTTGCGGTCAGCATGCTTATTGCACGTTCCCTCAAAACCACATTTACTGTACAATTGAGCGAGCTTTAATTGTTCCCAGCACAAGGTGCACCTGTGTAATAATCATTCTATTTATTCAGTTTCTTGAAATTCCACATTTGTTAGATGGAGAGAAGGTTACTAACATGGATGTAAATATATTGTAACATTTGTGAGAAATAACCTTAGTAAAAAAGAAGTATACTTATGTCTAATGTTTGGCACAAATTTAGTTGTAATTTACTATTTAAATAATACAATATATATGTACTAATGTGTATAATTATTAGTGTTAAAATAAACCAGAGGCAAAATCAAATTTATCTGAAATGTTGTGCACACTTATTTACATCTCCGTTAGCAAATCCATCCAACAGACAACGTGGTATATCAAATAGCTTATTAAACAACATGCTCGGCTCGACACATAGTACAATAAAATGTCACAGATAACCGTGCCCATAAACTTTGAGGGATTATTAAATTTGCACGCTGTCTGCAAAAATGTTCACCAGAGCTGTTGTCAGAGACTTGTGTTTTTATTTCTACCATAAGCAGCATCCAAAGTTCAACTGCAGAATAATTTGAAGCTGGCCATCCAGACAGATAAAAAAGTAGTTTTGCACAACAAACTGAAGAATTACTATTTATTTTTATGTTTTAAAAGGTCTAGTAAACTAATTTGCATGGTCGTTATTCTTGCCCAGGTTTTGAATGACTGAGGTTTGTCCTCATAACCAATGTCAGTAGGTAAATGCTCACTGTTCATGGCATTTAGGTGTGATAGGGTCATCCATTATTATTATTATATTATTATTATTATTATTATTAGGTCCAATAGGGTCAGATATTATTATTATTATTATTATTATTATTATTAGGTCCAATAGGGTCAACCATTATTATTATTATTATTAGGTCTGATACAGTCTGTCACAGGTGTCCTAGGGTGGGACACCTCGTGTAATGAATATGTATATTTGTGTTTATTGTATCTTTGTGTTTATATCCAGTAAGGTACTGTGGTTTAGAGATCTGGGTATGTACAGTGCCTTGCAAAAGTATTCAACCTTTTTCCAAATTTCAGGCTTCAAACAAAGATATGAAACTGTAAATTTTGTGAAGAATCAACAAGTGGGACACAATCATGAAGTGTAACGAAATTAATTGGATATTTCAAACCTTTTTAACAAATAAAAAACGGACGAATTGGGCAAGCTAAATTATTCAGCCCCTTTACTTTCAGTGCAGCAAACTCTCTCCAGAAGTTCAGTGAGGATCTCTGAATGATCCAATGTTAAACTAGATGACTAATGATGATAAATAGAATCCACCTGTGTGTAATCAAGTCTCCATATAAATGCACCTGCTCTGTGATAGTCTCAGAGGTCCGTTGAAAGCACAGAGACCATCATGAAGAACAAGGAACACACCAGGCAGGTCCGAGATACTGTTGTGGAGAAGTTTAAAGCTGGATTTGGATGCAGAAAGATTTCCCAAGCTTTAAACATCTCAAGGAGCACTGTGCAAGCGATAATATTGAAATGGAAGGAGTATCAGACCACTGCAAATCTACCAAGACCCGGCCGTCCCTCTAAACTTTCAGCTCATACAAGGAGAAGACTGATCAGAGATGCAACTGCAGAGATCAACAGCTGAGGTGGGCGAGTCTGTCCATAGGACAACAATCAGTCGTATACTGCACAAATCAGGCATTTATGGAAGAGTGGCAAGAAGAAAGTCATTTCTGAAAAATATCCATAAAAAGTGTTGTTTAAAGTTTGCCACAAGCCACCTGGGAGACACACCAAACATGTGGAAGAAGGTGCTCTGGTCAGATGAAACCAAAATGGAACTTTTTGGCAACAATGCAAAACGTTATGTTTGGCGTAAAAGCAACACAGCTCATCACCCTGAACACACCATCCCCACTGTCAAACATGGTGGTGGCAG
>JACXGM010006788.1:0-32023 GCA_016801145.1 Umbra pygmaea | reverse complement strand
AACCTTTAGATGTTATATATCACTGTGCTCTCAGATTTAACCTTTAGATGTTATATATCACTGTGCTCTCAGATTTAACCTTTAGATGTTATATATCACTGTGCTCTCAGATTTAACCTTTAGATGTTATATATCACTGTGCTCTCAGATTTAACCTTTAGATGTTATATATCACTGTGCTCTCAGATTATCACAGATGATAGTTATGGAACCCATTATTGCATTTTATACCAACATGTTGGTTGGACCTCCCTCTCTGTGATGCGTGAGCAACATGCCCTTTTATTTGTTTATAAAGAACTTCTTTTGAAATTACCTGCTTATTTATTAGCCTCAGTTTCCACTAAACACTCAAACGTAAACACTAGGTCTTATTTATTAGCCTTAGTTTCCACTAAACACTCAAACATAAACACTAGGTCTTATTTATTAGCCTTAGTTTCCACTAAACACTCAAACGTAAACACTAGGTCTTATTTATTAGCCTTAGTTTCCACTAAACACTCAAACATAAACACTAGGTCTTATTTATTAGCCTTAGTTTCCACTAAACACTCAAACATAAACACTAGGTCTTGGACGTGGATTACTTTGGAAACACCTGCTGTCTCCACTGTGATGGGTACGACTGTTTTTAGTTCCTATGCTCCTAATTTATGGAACAACCTTCAAGCTAACCTTAAGTTAAACACACTACTGTCGTTTGGTCAATTTCAAAGTTTAATGGAAAATCAGTATGTTGTCGAGTTTAATTGTTTTTGTTAAACTGTTCCTTATCTTTGTTTTTCTTTTGTCTTTATAATAAATGTACATGTTTTTGTATCCACAGGGCACAGCCTAAGAAAGAGACCTCGGTCTCAGCCTTTTTTCCCTGTATAAATAAAGTTTAAATTAAAAAAAGTGTATTACGTAAATACATGTTGTAACAATCTGCAGTGTGAAGAGCATGTTGGGGGGCCTAATCACATGCTGTAACAGTGGGCAGTGTGAAGCCTGCAGTGAAGTGAATAACCACACTTTGCTGTGCTTCCAGTGTAGCTGCCAATTTTTTATAAATTCCTTTAGTTCATCCAAAGATGGCTGCTTTTCACCTGTAAACTTGTTCACTATGTACAAGGTGGAATTGATTGCTGGAGGCTCTGTTAATGAAAAGTTGGCACTTAATATCATGAATTTCCTTGGCCCTCTATTGAATAGGATTGTGTGGAAAACTGTGCATATGATGCACATTACACATACATAGTCATGGGTGGGTGTCAGATGGCTTAGTGTTTAGGCAGTCAAACCTTCAATTCCCCACTGTGACAAATTTTGTTGTGTCCTTGAGCAAGGCTCTTAACCCTAAGTTGCTCCAGGAAGATGTCCCTGTACTTATAATAAGTCAGTCTGTCTGCTAAATGACTAAAATGTAAATTAAAACATGTGAGTGAAGATTGGAAGAAGATTTTCAGAGATGTTCTGTAAAAAAATATTAATCGTATTAAGAGGGAGGTATACTGATGTAGAAAAATGGTTTCAAAATGTTTCCTCTGGTTGGAGGAATAAGCTTCAAATTGAGTGATTAAAAGTGACTTTAGCAGTAGATAAAGGATGAAAATGTAGCAAGAAGAGAATGAAAGGACATGTCATCTGGATGTTTAGTTTTCCTTCAGTTTTTTATCAACTGCCTGCAGCCATGTTAGTGAGTCACTTGGGCAAAGAGCAGGAGGGGACAACTCAGTCGGCTGGGAAGAAAGCGAAGTGTTAGTCATAGGATTTTGAGAGGGATTCGCGTAGCCGAGAGAAAAAAATAAGATTTTGCTACGGCGCATGAAATCCTGTGGCATACTGCACTAGTCTCAAACAATCCCCATGATTGGCAACTCTTCAGGGAAGTCAGGAAACGGTACACACAGTCAGTCCGTAAAGAAAAGGCTAGCCTTTTTAAACAAACATTTGCATCTTGTAGCTGTAACTCAAAAGAGTTCGGGGGCACTGTGAATACTATGGAGAATAAGAGCACCTCCTCATAGCTGCCCACTATTTTGAGGCTAGGAAATATTATTACAACCAATAAATTGTAAAGTTTAAAATTTAACATGCATTTTGGAATGGCTGGCTATGCTTTCCACTAGGCTACCCCCACCTTGGCCAATGGGACTGACTCTCTGATCCACCTCGACGCAGACAACGCCCTACATTGGACACTGTTTTTCTCCTCTTCCAAATCCCACTAACCCTGCCATGTAGGCAGCTCCGCAACACCTTGGACCAATGCAGGATGGCGAGGGGCACGCATATGGTTCATCCAACCACAATGTTGCCCAGCCACATTATATAGGCAGGCAAATAATGGAATTAACTGAACATGTTAGTAGTTTACTTAACACTATTAAACGTACAAATACTAAGCACATACACAAAGACACGGCACAAACACAATCACTCACACCTAACATCAGAACAGCAGAGCATATATAGGGAGCTAATGATGGGCTGCAGGTGTGTCCCATGATTGGGTGGGTTTGGGTCAGTGTTCCTCTGCTGCAGTGGTTAGTTCCCCAGACCAGTGATCAAAAGGCCAGCGATGACAATCGCCGGAGGGGTGGAGCAGGTAGAATCAGGACACTCATTTTTTGGCATTTTATCAAGGTCTGACAAAACTGCAGTGGTCTCTAAATTATTTTCCAGATCTATATTATCAGAATTAATAGATAAATAGTGATTAAAATATTACATACCGGAAAATATGGAAATAGTTAAAACAGAATAATTAAAGGCGCAGAAATTTCTACCAGGGAATTAGAATAGGATTAATGAAATAAATAATAACAGCCATAGAGAAAAGAAAAACAAGAGGGGGATTGCTAGATGGTGACATATTTATTCAGGGTAACAAGCTCTCACATTGTCCACCTCACAAGCAATACCAAGACTTGTATCTAAAGAATAATCTTCCCCCAGAGGCCTTAAACGTAGCCAGGGATTAGCAAGTGTTGATTTATCAACCAACTAGAAAGATACAGTGAAGATTTATCAGCAATCTTGAAAGATCCAGTGTGAAAGGTTTGAAAGTAATCGCACATCATATATTTGTAAATGTTTAGGTTTGTTAAAATAGCTTTCTGTGTTCTTTCATCATAAACATCTCCCTACGGAATACCAAATGTGCTCCATTTATCTAAACTGTTCAGTGTATTGATTTTGGCATGCCTAGGTGCTTTGGTTGACACGTAGGAAATCAAATAAAATGGAGGAAGAAAGCAAGCTTTTTCCATGTGGTTTTCACATCTTAAGGAAGCCAAGTTCTTATCTCTTTTCATATCCTTTTCCTCTCACACTGATTCTTATATTTCTTACTTGTAATCTTTCTATCTTTTAAAGTCGCCTCCTTCAAGATAAATTTAATCCCATTCTGTCTATATTGTAGAGTATATTCAGCATTATACACACACACTTAAACAAACACATTTTACCTGATCCCAGAAATCCTTTCCATTTAAAATCTTATTTTCACTAATTAATAACCATCATTTTTTTACCCTAACCCTAAACTAAGCCTAATCCCTTATTCTAATCCTAATGGATTTTCTCCCTTTTTAACCCTATATTAAAAATAGACTTTATTTTTTCCTGAAAAGCAACCAAATGTCCTCTCCAGTTGCTCTACCATCCTACAAGAGATTTATGATGTTTACAATAATTTGAAACACACACATTCACACCCGCACACACACAAACAATCAGCTCCAGTGTGATCAAGTTTAGCATTCACACCATTTAAATAAATTGGTATCATGTTCTGCTTGGTCTCTGTCAATAGGCAAAGTTAGAATTTTGCCAAATTCACGCCATCCCCTGTGCTGGGTGATGCATATTAATGTAGGATATTCAGTGCATACAAAGCAAGCAGCAAATGTCACATTTAAAGCAACCACAGTGGGAAAATGTCAATGTGAACGTTTTGGGATCTCATTGTAGCCAACCCACAACAGGTTTGTGAATGTTTGCTCTATATTTGGATCATCATAGCGTAAACAAATTGAATGAGGTTGTGTGGGAAGCTTTTGTAAGTCTCATGTTTTTCCTTTAATTGTCTCCTATGATTACCCTAGGAGATTCCACAGGTCTACCAGTCTACAGCATCATCTGAGACCCTCGATTGGGACCTGCCAGATAAAAACAAATGAACTCAGCTGCAACAAGGGATTTGAAATGACTGTTATTCATAAAAAAATCAGAGGTATCGATTATGTGGCTTGTGTCACCTTCAGGCATCTCTACTGATATATAACACCGATATGGCAAGTTGTTGAGCTATTGTTCCAATCCCTCAATTAAAATCCCTGTAAAGAAAAAAGGAACATCCCCTAAAAGAAAGCAAAGGAATAAAAAATTCCCTTGTTGGCTTGGCAACTAGACTATTCCAGTCTGCTGCATCGGTGTACCTCTGTTTTTTTTACCAAAATCTGGACTAATTAGAATGACAGGACCCTCATATGAAAATCAGTGGGAAAGCAGTTTGTAAAGCAAGTTCCCAGAGCTGAAAACTAGCTTCCCCTGTGTTAGTTTGACAGCTAGGAGTGATTGGATAATATCATGAACTTCATACGCTTCATATCACGCTATTTCATTCATTTTCTCCTTCTGGTTGTGTATTGAGAGTGTTCTGCATGGCTGCTCTGGGTTCGAGTGAAAACAGGGCCCAGCAAATAATCAGGAATCCAGACCAATCTCAGACTGAGGACAGAAAGAGCAATGAGAAAATCCAATGGGAAGAGGCACAAATGAACAAAAGGAAATGTGAGATTATATCTATGACGAAGGAAATAATGTACACCACTTTGGCAGTATATCCCAACATTTCTTTAACCATGGCACACTCAGAGGGGTTTCTAGAATTTGAAGATATGGAGGAATGTTACACACTGCTTCCTGTTTAGGGAGGGGCTGTCACAACCCACTGCTCAAGGACACTCTGCAGCCAGAGAAAGAGGTATGGGGTTATTGAATGAGAGCAAGGACACAGACACAATCAGTGGTGTAGTCTAGTTTTGTGTAGTGAGTATTCTGTGATTTTTCCCTCCCAGACTCATCACCACCCATCCCATAGCGACACCCCATGAGCTCCACACACTCACTAATGCATACAGTATCCACATGTAATTGAGAGCATTCTGAAAGACTGCTTGTCAATTTATAACAACACAAGACATAAACAGCCAATGACATTTACAGTTGGGGACACTGATTTTCTACTGTTTAGTGTTAATGACCATCTAACCCAGCCAGTTAAGAGCTACATTTAGCCTTAGATGTTATATGAATATGGTCCCTGGAGCACAGGTTTTATCAGCTGGCAATTTTCTATGTGCATTTAAGAATGCAAGTTGCAACTATTATTCATAATAATGGAAAACTGAGGCTCATCAGTAGCAGTATTAACAATGAACATGTGTGCAGTTCTATTACCATTACAGAATATTATGAACTGAATTATGAGGACACAAAAAGTGGTCCACATTTTCTCAAGCACACTTAACTTCCAAAACAATTGTCAAAAGATGTACTGTATCAGCTTGACAGTCATGGGTTCAAGCCTGTGTATGGGTTCTCTCACTTTCCTTGGTCCTCCTGCACAAGGCAGTGCACATTGGCCTACCGCTAAATCAGATTATCTATCCTGTCACGTCACTCTCCAGCGAATCCTTGTGTCCAGATTGGGCGCTTGTGTTTTCCATAGCGGAAGAATAGTTGGTGAATGTAATCATCCCATGCATGAGCCGACTAAAGGCTTCTGTGGTGGATCATCAGTGCAAAAAGTATCAGCATCTTGGCAACATGTGGTTGGATGAAGCATGTGAACGTCCTTTGCCATCCCACAGATCAGAACAGGGAGTTGCGGAGCAGCGGACAAGGCAGGATTAGAGAGAACTGGTAGGGGAAAAAAATGGGGGAAACAAATCTAAAAAATGATCCAGAACATCTACTTTCATTTCTACTAAATAAGTCTTTATGTAATCTACTTTTTTAATAGAGTGATTTGCATTCCGACAACAAGCAGGCAGTTGCAAAATAATTATTCCATTGAAAGTTCTGGTCGCCAAGCGATGGATATTTTGTCCTACGCTTCAGGTGTGCCATGTCTTTACATATTAGGGAAATGCCATTCCGTGGCAGTTCCAAATGTCTGGAGAAGGTTTAGGCAGACACTTCTAAAGCATAGTGTGCTCCTTGATCGACAGACTTAATGTTTGCCATAACCAAATTGACTTTATATTGTCAGAGTCCATGTGTCTGAAAAAATATATTACTTTAAGCAGACTTCAGTAATTTGGTACTATTTTTCACTGCGATATATTCTATTTATTTTTCACTGCTGCTAATCCTGTACAGTGCCCTTTGTACAACAGTACTGAATAGTTTACCTGACACATACTCTTTTGCAGATTCTGTATGACCCAGCTGTTCTGCCGCTAACTGGAATATCCCTACATCTATCAGACTTATTGTTTTAATGTAGTGCATTTCTTACCAGTCTAATTTGTATATTTTTCCTGTTTTATTATACAACTAGAATTAATTAAAAAAACTGTAAAAGGGTCACATGATGTAACCTGCACAAATGACAGTTAGACAATTTAAATGAATGTGATTCAGATTATTCTGATTGTTAAATTTATTGTGGTTCATTGATTGTGGTTCAGATTCTTCTGATTGTAAAATATATTGAAAGTGATTCAGATTCTTCTGATTGTAAAATACATTGATTGTGATTCAGATTCTTCTGATTGTAAAATACATTGAATGTGATTCAGATGCTTCTGATTGTAAAATACATTGCAAAGCCTCAATAAAATGTGATTTATGACACCTTTACGAAGCAGTATATATTCCACTCGCTATAAAGCAATGGTTTATGTCATTTTGGGATTTAGAGATATTTAATATTCAGTTCACAGTTATGCCATGTTAAATAACCTTTTAAGAAACATGACATTCATTTATAAATGCTTTGTTATACATATATGTAGTACTTAAAAAGACATTATGAACTCATTATGAAGCATTTTTAAGAACAACATAATTTACATTAGAGCCTTTCTTTCTTTAACCAATGTAAGTTATGTTATGTTATGTCCACCTACTGAAACAATAATAACTGGGTTAGGGCCCCCCCAGAAGAAATGGTAGCGCAGCATGTGCACAAGACCCACCATGTCAGTACAAATGAGATAGGAAAGTGCAAAACCTATATGCATATTGATGGAAAATATGAATGACATTTGAACTATAATAAATTAAATATTTCATTTAATGATAAATTATTAGTGAACAAATACAACCAATAGTAATAACAAATAACAAACCAATACACCAACCTTCCAGTGACCACAGTTTATCCATCCATACAGTATGTTCTGCTACCATGTATCTAGAGACGTTACATTGAGTGTATCTCAGAACACTTTATAAGGTGGACTTCCAAAAGCACTTAAAATGATTGAGAGTGATTTTCAATTTATACTCAAAACAGCCGCATGTACTGTTTGTATGTTCATTGCCACATAAATAGCTAATAACATCTTTATTGTTTTAAAAAATATAGAATGCAATTCCAATCAAAACAAATGTATTGTTTCTTTGTTTCTAACAAAGGTAGTTTCCTTACAACATTCAGGACTTTCCCCACCACCTGCCACACAATTGGCTGGGTAGACAGAGAACACACTCTTCCATCTCAGCTTGTCACATGATACCAGTGATTGACAGCTCTTTTATAAGACAGAGGTGATAATCCCCAAGGGTACGATTTAGAAAAGGTCAGACACATCTGTGCTAAATTGTCCATGTGCTTGGTGTGTATGTGTGCTCATGTGTGAGTCTTTGAGTGTGCCTGCATGATGTGTGTTTCCCTGCATGTGTTTGGAAGATCATGAAGCACATAAGGCGAGGCAACCGATATCACTACATTCACTGTTTTATTCAGGTGTTATTCAATTAAATGAGATTGAATTATTAAATTTTCTTCAAAATGTTTATAAAAGGCCACATTCACAGTACACATCTCTTCACATAAAGCAGAAATAAGCCTAAAATATCCTCAACAAATAAAGCACAAGGTACAAGGACATCATTGGCGTAGAACACAGTACTTTTGATGATTATCATCAGCAAATCGAGTAACTGAATGAATACAAACAAGATTAGCACTGGTGGTACAGGTTTGGGGTGTATTTTAATACTGTATTGTTTTATTAAGTAAGGCTATTGCTAATGTACTAACAAAACTACATGGCAGGAGTTCAGACCAAAATGTTACGCTGGTTGCACAGATTTGGTGGCACTGAAATATATTTGGTAGTACACATTTTGGAATGGCAACAGGACATCATGCAACAGGACATATTGTAATAATTTCATAAACTTTTTACAGTGCTTTATTAATTTAGCTATCTGCAGAACAAAAAGAACATTATCTTAGATAGGGCTGGATACATTTGACAATTTTTCAAATTCATAGACAGTGATATGGCTGCAAGGATTGAGCATCCATGACATCATAATAAATGTCCTATTGCAACTGTTAAAATACATTCAAGATCTGCATGTTGGTTGCAAGCCTGTCTGTATTTTTAACTAGCATTTGAAGCTACAGTATAGTGTTTGTTCACACTGACTTTGTTTTCAGACATTGGAGTTTAACAAGTTGTTATTTGTGGGATCAGATGGGTAACAAAACTGGAGCAGAGCTTATGAGGCATTAAAATTTTCAATGGGTACCAAAAAAATTATTTCAGACATCCATCTTTTGAAGCAACTGCACAATGCCATTTTAAGTGTGAGTAGGTACTGAGTAGATATTGCAGATGAAAGGTGGTATATTACAGCCTTATTTTGCAAATTAATCCAGTAATGTAATTCTCTGTTAACAATTAGGCCGCAGTTGTTATATTTGTCTTTTAAAATACGACTCCAAAATGTGAAACATAGCTAGATTGATTACTCTAAATATATCCAGTACTGTGTGGGACATCATGTCCTTCAGAACAGGCTGAATGTTTCAGAGTATGGTTTCTACACAGTGTCTGGGAGGTTATAATGCCAACAGCTTCTCATCTTAAAGATGCTCTAATGGTTTGAGATTTGCAAGCCACTCAAGTATAATGAACAGGGATTTCTTGTACCAGGCAATGTGTTTTCATTCCACTATTGTACAGTGTTGGTTATCGCATGTTTATTGCAGCCCTGTCATAAGTTTAGCTGATAGGAGTGAACATATTGTGAGCATCTGGTGCAAAATCATACATCTTAGAAGGTCTGAAAGGTTGTGCATTACAACATGTTATTATCATTATTGTACTGCATTATTACAACATGTTATTATCATTATTGTACTTCATTATTATTTCATTTTATGTCTATTTGATTGAATGATCACAATTTGAAGACTTCTACAAAGTACAGCTGTTGGTTGTATGCTAAGCTGCTTACAAATTTGCACATAATTAAATGCAAATAATCATAGCCTGCCAACAGTTTGTCATGTTTGTTTACACTGCACCTGCATTCAGTTCAGGAATTTGTTTACTACCAATTTAAACATTTAGCATTATTTTGATTTAGTGTATACTTCACATCTTTAGGCTATGCTGTGCCTACTACATTCTTTAAAAGACCAAAATACATTTGATGTGAAAAACATAAATTCTGACAGTTCAGTTTTCTTAATAGGATCACAAAAAATCTCCGTAATGCCTGAAAAGGTAGTTCTTTTTTAGATATCCAATGTTTTTGGCTTTTAAGAATACATTGCATTGTGTTGTTAGGAAAACCCCTCTTTTGTACGGTGTTGCATCTTCAACATAATTCAAAATGTTCTTTTATCCAAGCCAAGGTACTAGATGTAAAAAGAAATTTACCTAAGAAAGCACATCAAGATTACTGAAAAAGAGTCCATGCAGGAGTCATACAGAAACACAAAAAACAGATACTGTATACACCAGGGCCTCCTTTCAACTCTTCAAGGGCCTTTCCGGATGGGATATAACCCAATTTGCCTCTTCCCTTTCTGCATTTACATGTGCATCCACCATTTGCACAAGTGTCTGAGGAAATGAAAATAAAATAATGGAATGACTAATATACCCTTTGGTAGCCACTTTGTGTTTAGCCAGTAACACTTCAAGAGCATAGTGAAATACAATAAGGTAGATTTTTAAACCACATGGTTCTACCCATATGGAAATCTAATATATGGCCATATACAGAGGGTGAAATAAGTGTTGAAGACATCACTATTTTTCTCAGTAAATATATTTCCAAAGGTGCTATTGACATGAAAAAGTATTGAACAAAGAAGAAAGGGAGGTGCAAAAAGGCATGTAAAGCCAAGACAACAGCTGAAAACCATCAGTAATTAAAAAGCAATCCAGCCCCCTGTCAGTGCAAATTAATATCAGCTGGTTCAGTCCCAACTGATGGTCTATAAAGGTCTCATTGCCAAGGTGTCACACAAGACACATCTCATGATGGGTAAAAGCAAAAAGCTGTCTCAAGACCTTTGCAACCTAATTGTTGCAAAACATAATGATGCCATTTCTTATAGGCACCTTTCTAATCTTCTGAATGTTGTACCAGGATGATGAAGATGAAACGAGGGTGGACATTTCAGCAAGACAATGATCCCAAACACACAGCCAAGGAAACTCTCAATTGGTTTCAAAGAAATAAAATAAAGCTGCTAGAATGGCCCAGCCAATCACCTGACTTAAATCCCATTGAAAATCTATGGAAAGTACTGAAGATAAAGATTCATAGAAGAGGCCCACGGAACCTTCAAGATTTGAAGACTGTTTGTGTGGAAGAATGGGCCAAAATCACACCAGAGCAATGCATGCGACTGGTTTCTCCATACAGGAGGCGTCTTGAAGCTTTCATTACCAACAAAGGCTTTTGTACAAAGTAAAAAATGAATATCAGTAAGCATGTTCAATCATTTTTCTCTGTGTCATTTTACAATTTTTACACATAACTTAATTTCTGAAGTTTTTTTTTTGGTTTCTTTGTATGTATGGAATACTTGATTTGTTACCAACATCTGGTGAAAATGTCATGTCAATAGAAACTTTGGAAATATGCTTACTGAGAAAAATGATGACGTGTTCAATACTTATTTCACCCGCTATGTATATAACTTATAAGTCTTGTATCGGCATATATGGAGGAAACATGAACACATACAATATATATACATACATATATGTCAAAATATAAAAAATTGGCTGTTTTCATATATGTGACAATCATTTCCACATTTGACATCCATATCTGCATTTACCTATGGTTTACAGTGTGTATACTGCATAATATCTGCCAATGTACTGATATATATTAAATTATTTTAATACATAATATAGAAATACTACTACATTTTTTCTTGCCTGATGTCAGTTAACAATTCGCCTACAGTCTACAAATTTAAACAAGAATTAATGCTTATGTGTGGGATATTGATGTTATATACAGTATATGTGATGATAAGTAGGGTTATGACATGTACAGTGATAATGAATAAAATGTGTACTAAGATATATATATACAGCTGGTGCAGAAGTAGCTTTGAGGAAATATGCAGTAAAATATAGCAATAATATGAGAAGAATCCCACTCATTGCATTGAGTTTCCTGTATAATTAATGCAGAATCTCAGTTCAATGATGAGCATTTAGTCAGGATCAACTTATTAAATGTATTAAATGTCTAGAAGGGATTATTTTGTTTCTATAAATGTTATTCTTTATTGTTTGGTTTTCCCTAAGAGCTTTAGACAATGTGACAATTATGCAACAAAGATCAAGTTATTCAGGAACTGTGACAATGACTTATACAACTATGAAGAAATGTTTCAGTGTAAAATGTAGATTTGTTGCTTTGTAGGAATGCAGCAGACAGTGTTAATTTAACTGATCAGGCCCCGTCCACACGTACACGGGTATTTTTGAAAACTGAGTTCCAAAAAATCTCTGTCCACATGAAAACGCAAAAACGCCATATCATGTGCTGTCAAGAGCATGCCACACCAACAGGGGACGATATAACCCTAACCGTAAAGCCATTTTGGCCAATCAAAAGCCTATAAAAGGGTTATTACCTGTTCCGGTAGTTCTCGTCCAAAACCGGCGAGGGCTGTGTCCTGGGAGCGTAGTGTAGTCATAAGCAGTAACCTGAGCAGTATTGCATTCTGATGCCTCTGTTCAGCAATATAATACGATAAATGTGCATGTATCGGTATATAAGCCCTGCTAGCAGCGAAGTTATTAGCAGCGATAGTTTGGCTACGTCCGCCATTGCACAGACTCTTTTAAATCCATCTCATGTAAACAATGGAGATAGTGGCGCACAATGACGTTAAACAGAGATAACAGCGCGCACTCGGACGTCACGTGCCAAAATCTCAGTTTTCACTGTCCACACGACACCATTGTAACCGGAGTTTCTAAAAAACTTCACCCTGGCCGGAGTTTTCAAAAAAGCTCGGTATCAGTGACCTGATACAGCGTTTTCGTGTGGACGAAAGGCATAACCGCATAGAAAAAACGAATTAATGCAAAGTATGTCTTTTGTTAATATTTTGGAAAACTACATATTGTACCTTTAACATAAATGGTCATATATTTTAAAAGATTTAGATATTTTATGTATAGGCCATATATTAGATCTCTGTATGAGTACCCAGGGGAACACAAGGAATTGTCAGGGGATATGTGAAAACAATTTTTTTTGAAGTTATTCATTAATTAAAATGTGGTTGCTTTATACAAGTACCTACTGATCAGATGTTTTTCTCTTAATAAATCTTCCAGTTCTTAATATCCTCTCCAATTAAAACTTTATTCATCAACATGCTATTAGTGTTCATACTTGACTGTCTCAATCTGCTCACCAGTATTTAATTAGGGCTTTATTGCAGATATGAGGGACATCCAGGACATGTGAGGCTTCTACCTCCAGGGGGAACCAACCCCAATTATAATTAACTCTAGTGCTGATGTGCACAGTGTAGTGCAGGGCTGTTTAGCTCAGGACTTGAAGAGACAAAACACACCTGATCTGTTGACACTTTCCCTATCAGAGGTGTCTAAATCAGAGGTGTTTTGGCTCTCAAGGGCTGGAGTTAAATAGCACTGGTGTAGCGCAAATGAAAAACAGGTCAGCTACAAAGCTCTCTCCATGCTTCCAGCACCCATGTCTATAATGTGCTCTGTCTTGTAGCGCTGTCTTTAATAACACCTTTCACCTGTTGATTTAGTTCAAGCATGTCTCAGATTAGATGTTATAAATTATTCATGATCATGTTTAATTAATTCTCTATTTTCAAGAAATCCTGGTTTAAGATTCTGGATTTCCTGCTTATTCTGTACTGAATCCAAGAATCCAAGAGTCAAAGAGGAATGTAGAGACCAATTTATCGACATTACCCTAAATGTCACAACACTAGATAAAAGCCACAGACCTATAATTTCCTTGCCATTCTGACACTGAGGGGTGCTCTCATACATTTTTCAAATGAAGAACTCTAACGATTAAGGAGCTGGATTCATACTCGAATAGTTAATGGGCTCCACACCAGAGCAGATTATCCAATAGCCAGAACTGGGATTCAGATTGCTCATTGGTTAGAGAGTCAGACTTGAAGTCGGAAGGTTGGCGATTCGATACCTGACTGTGCCAAATGTCGTTGTGTATTTGATCAAGACACTTTAGCCTTAGTTACTCAAGAGAAATGTCCCTGTATTTACTATAACTTGCTCTGGATAAGAGTGTACTCTAAATGACTAAGATGTAACTGATCTGTTGCTCTATTCACAAAACATGGCATCTGCTAACAGCATTTAACTAACATTCATTGTTGAAGATGACCAGAATACTTTTCATTGAGCAATACTCTTTCCTGGCTTAAAATCCTAAGCAGACAACCAAAGTGTGGTTAATTCAACCCCTATTCTCTGTCCTATAAGCACATGAAAACGTAGTGAGTCCAAGATAAATAATTAAACCCTGTAAAATTAGGAACCAGTTCCACTTGACATCTGGAACATGTCCTTGGACGTTTTGAAGCAGCATTAGGAAAATTGTAAAATAAAATAAAACAATTGCATTTCTGACATCTGCAATGCATCGACATCACCAGACACTGGGTATCTTCACTGGTGATGCTCTGCCAGGCCTGTACTGCAGCCATCTTTAGTTCCTGCTTGCTTCGGGGACTTATTGTCTTGAGTCCCCTCTTCAGCATGTAAAATGCATGTTCCATTCAGAATATGTGATTGACTCGGCCAGTCAAGGATGTTCCACCTTTTGGCCATCAAAAACCTGTGAGTTTGGAGGCATTTGGTTTTATCTGAGCAGATAAGTATTCTCCGGTGATCCACTACAGTGGTCTTCCTCATTCTACTGGATATTTTGGCATAATTGTGTTCACCGGTTGTTTTTTCTTGTTAATGATGAACCAAACTGTTGACTTGGGCATGCGCAGGGTTTTTGCAATGTTTCTGACTGATTACTTTTCAATTCTTAGCCTTATGACTGCCAGCTTCATTTGCATCGAAGATTGCTGCAGTACAGGCCTGACAGAGCATCACCACGGAAGATACGCAACATCTGGTGAAGTTGATGCATCGCAGACTTCAAGCAGTCTTTGCATGCAAATGATGTGACCAAATATTGACAATTATTACTTTATTCAACATTATGTTAAACTGTCCAATATTTTCTGGTGCCCAAAAAGGAGGGGACCATATATAAAAAGTGCTGTGATTTTTGAACCGTTCATCCGATATACCCTGACATTAAAGCTCACAGTCTGCACATCAACCTCATTGTCATTGTATCCTTTCAAACTCAAAGTGCTAGAGTAAAAAACCAAAATAACAAAAATATGAATGTCCAATGAATGATGTTGCTCACTGTATATGCAGTACATGTTTACGATATTTACAAATACTATTACATTGCTTTCTTCCTTTAATTTCTTTATGTCCTTCCTATGTAGAGATTGCAACAATTCCAATTTTTGTATATTTAGCATTTAGCTTACCCAGCCAACAGTGGACATGCTAAGAATTTTGGCTGAAACCATGACACAATCTCCTAACTTCCGGGGATGCCCTAAGTGCTATTTCTTGTTTAGGTATGTAGCACAACATGGTATTTAGTGTCAGTGATGCCCTGTGCCAGGGTATCCATTAAACTCATGTTGACTACTAGATTTGATACACTGCAGTTCAGAAAAGGAAGATTATCAGAGATGAGGTTCTGTCATCAGTAGATAGTCTCCTTGATAATGTTGGAGGAGAAGGTGTGGTTACTGCAAATGCTGATCGAGTGTCTGGTCAGAGGACGTCTTTGTTTCTTGCGACAACAAGGCAAGCAAAAGCAGCAAAGCGTGTTGAAGAAGATCTCTCTGTAGTTGGCAGAGACCAGGTTGTAGAGGACTGGATTTATTGCTGAGCTCACGTAGAAGAGAACATTAGTCACCATGAAGAAGTAATGGTAGAAATCATATCCTTCACTATAGTAAAGGGAGAGAAGCACAAGGAAGAACAATCCATTAATTTGTAATTGTAAATGAACATCATTGTTTTCTCATTCAACTACAGTTGCATAAACTACATTTCAAACAGGAAACACAACATATTGGTTAGACCTGACTAAGAACCATGCAACAACTGATGTCTTGCCATTAGGTTCTGTGCTTTAGGGTAACTCACAGCTGCCCTAGCATGATCACACAACACATTCTCATGGCAAGATGTGGGTAACTGTATGTAATGGGTATTTCACCACATTACGTAGGCAGACTTACAATATGGCCAATGAAAATGTGAGTTTTTTTACATATTAAATCTCCTTTCTATTGGGAACACTTCCATTAATAGACCATTCGTTTACAATTAAAAGTACTTAGGGAACATTTACAGCATTTCAGGGATAATATTTTAGGTTAGTGAGGTTAAGGTTAGGGTAAGTTGAGGTTAAAGTTAAGGTAAGGTAAACATGTTTTTTTACGTTTCATGAACTTAAAATGCATACATTTTCCTGACTCCGGAAATGTCACGTGGATGTAGAACAGCTCAGGCTGTTCTAATGGCGATATGTAAAAAAACGTACAGAACATGAAATTTGTACACGTGTACAATTCCAGAATCACGGAAACGTAAAGCTGTTTCCGAAAAGTAAAATAAGTCTGTTTACCTTACCCTAATCTAAACCTAATATTAGAGGACAACAATCACGTTTAAAATATACCCAGATCCATGTACTCATTCTGTTTACGCCAAATTCTGACTCTACCATCTGAATGTCTTAACAGAAATTGAGACTCATCAGACCAGGCAACATTTTTCCAGTCTTCAACTGTCCAATTTTGGTGAGCTCTTGCAAATTGTAGCCTCTTTTTCCTATTTGTAGTGGAGATGAGTGGTACCCGGTGGGGTCTTCCGCTGTTGTAGCCCATCCGCCTCAAGGTTGTGCGTGTTGTGGCTTTACAAATGCTTTGCTGCATACCTCAGTTGTAACGAGTGGTTATTTCTGTCAAAGTTGCTCTTCTATCAGCTTGAAGCAGTCGGCCGATTCTCCTCTGACCTCTAGCATCAACAAGGGATTTTCGCCCACAGGACTGCCGCATACTGGATGTTTTTCCCTTTTCACACCATTCTTTGTAAACCCTAGAAAGGGTTGTGCACGAAAATCCCAGTAACTGAGCAGATTGTGAAATACTCAGACCGGCCCGTCTGGCACCAACAACCATGCCACGCTCAAAATAGCTTAAATCACGTTTCTTTCCCATTCTAACATTCAGTTTGGAGTTTAGGAGATTGTCTTGACCAGGACCACACCCCTAAATGCATTGAAGCAACTGCCATGTGATTGGTTGAGTAGATAATTGCATTAATGAGAACTTGACCGGGTGTTCCTAATAATCCTTTAGGTGAGTGAATAGTGTAACCATCTTAGTCTGTGAAGTTTTGTTTGAAGTGTTTTTGAGATGTGTTCCCTTAGCTTTAAACTGGCTCTGCCAATTAATCAATAGTGTACATTTAGTAACTAATTATGTAAACCATGTACAGTATTGTGATAATAGACAGCCAATTGTTTTGATGTTGGCAGGAAATAGAGCGAAGCACAGAGACTTAGCTAAAACTTGAGAATGCTCTAACAACTGATAAATTATTCTAATTTATAATATTCAGTCTGATGGGTTTTCTGAGCTTCCCTCTACATCAAATGTCTAAGAGGGATTGAGAAAGTGAGCATCTAATTCATGTTTACACTTTTAAAATCTTTTTTTTTCTTTTTATTTTTTTTAACCAAGTAGGCCGACTGAGCCTGACTCATTGGCAAAAGCGAGTGTGTCAAGATAAATTTCTTACCGACTTATTAACTGGTATGTGATGAATGGTGGCTAATTTAATGTTTTAGAACAATAACAAAAAGTTTAAAATGACTGGTTTGTACTTACTCTGTAAACTCTGCATAGCAGTACATGAGGCGCCGTACATAATATGGTAAATAGCACACCACAAATGCAACAACCACAGCCCCTGTAAAATAGAGGAGAAAAGATGAGTGAGAATGTGAGGGGCTGGAGGCAGCCGTTGACGCTCAGTGTTCCGTTGACGCTCAGTGTTCCGTTGACGCTCAGTGTTCCGTTGACGCTCAGTGTTCCGTTGACCTTCAGTGTTCCAGGAGAATATATGTTGTTGTACTCAAGAAAAGCATCTACTGTATATTCCCCGTTGCAAATTTGTCTTCCTTAGCATTCTTTTTTTACTCCTTTTCCACAAATACTATCAGGGAATACAAAGTCCTCAATTCATTTTACAGTAGATCAATCTAAACCTCTAATTCCCTCAACTTCAAATTTGGACTTCAGAGACAGTTTTTGACTGTCTGACTCAAGCAGAAGAAGCAGAAGTTGCCACCCATTCAGATATACAAGTTTGCTAATCAGTCTAAGTTTTGTTAGATTGACAATAAAGATGCACATACACAGAAACAGATTGTATTGTACTATTTTGTTCTAAAGATTGACTTGATCCACAATTTGATAGCAATATCATCTGATAATCATGACAGCTATTGCATTTATATTTGCTATTTTGAAATGTATTTATGTGGTTGTCCTTGCTATTAGATTATCAAGGACCATAAAACTAAAAAGCAGTGTTAAATGTGATATAGAGATCCAATAACCCTGACCAGAATATTTAATCTTACTTTATTGTCCATGACTAAAGCCAGCCAGTCCAAGACACAGTAACTGAGTTTGCCACTGACAAAGCCAGATCCTGATTAAAATCTGATCGGAATTATAGAAATGAAAACTATTGCAATTATCCAATGGAATTGCCTTCATTGTTTTTACAATTTGGACCCTAGTTCAGCATTCACTATGCTTTATTGGATTGGATTGTTGCATTGGATTGGTCTCTTCAATTCAATTGGTCCATTTATTCATTCACTCATGCCAATTATAAACTCATAGTGTGTCTGGTTAAGGGGTCTAAACTAGAGCACTGTTTATTAAAACATGAGCTCATCCTGAGAGTTGTTCTTCAAAAACAATAAAACATCTTCAAAATAGCCCTAAATCCTATGAATTACATTTGAAGGGAACAAAATTGTAAAACCCAGTGACTTGGAATATGAATGTATAAGAGGGGTTATTACGTGAAATTTCAATATTTGAAGCACTGTCAGTGATCATGACTGTAGTCTTCCTAACCTTACCCGTGAACATTAGAAAAGAATCTGAATCACTATGGAATGTATATAATGTTCCGTGACTGCATGGATCTCGCGTGAATCCACCTCAACAAAACATGAAGGTGCAACATAATAGAAGGACTACTATAGCCTAATAATTAAACGTGCAGCTGAAAGGTAAAAAACTCAAAATATGTTGGCATATAACATAATTTATGTTTTCAAATTAGTTCCCTGAGTAGGTATTTTGGGAGAATTTCGAAGATATACGGTTGAAACTTTACAATCAGAAGGGTTTAAGCTAGAAACGTATAAGATTCTAATAAACTCATTTTTCTGTTATAGTTTGGTTACAAGCCAAAACATCTATAAAGATTAAGATATTATTTTTATCTTTACATACAATACCATATACAATAGTGTCCATAATACTGTATTAAGCTCAATTAGACATTTGCCATTAAAACTCATGCATGTTGTTAATGAAGGTAGAGTGATGGTACATGTAGCACTGTCCTGAAAAGAAAATTGTAAAACACTTAAAATGTGAGGATAAATTGGAGGGCAAGAGCGAGCAGATGAATGAAAGTATTTTGTTTTTCACTGTTGGATTTATTCGGCCTGATAATAAATTGTAAAATAATTTTGTATTCGGGAAAAGGTTTCTGCTGAATTTCAATATCAAACTTTTGAAAACTTAGAAAATTTTAAAGTGATTCTGTGGACTACATTGCTTGCAGTGGTCATTGTGAAAGTGTCCAGATGGAGGTAGATGAATGGACTTGTACTGAAAGTAGGAAGAAATCTGCCAGCCTGGAATCTACTCATCATGACAAATGAGCTTCCCTTTCACTCTGAATCCTGATTGAATGCCAGCGAAGATAACCAGAAATACTTCTAAAAATTAGGAGATAGGAATGTTATTGATAAATGATTTGGTGTACAATTTTCCACTCAGCAAACTTGCAATCAATCACGCTCACATTGTCAGCTGCATCAGAAGGTTGCTGAGGTAATCATTCCAAAATCCCTTCAAAACTCAGTAAATTATTCGATAAATGTCTTATTTTAAGGACATGTCACAATTCCTAAAATATATACTGTTATAAAAAAGTTACAGTATATGGCAGAAAATATTTCAAATGTTTATGCTTCTTGTTAACATAATTTGTGCTAACACCTGGAACCACAAGCTAGCTTTCAAACCTCTATATATACGAGAATATGGGTCTGACAGTAGCAAATGGCCTTACAATTGGACCAGAGTAACATTTACCCAGTCCAATCAGCGCCATTTGATGAACTTTTTGTTTTTTTTAGGTGATCACAAGTACAAGAAAAAAATGACAAATGAATTCTTCTGAGACAGTTAACGTTGATGATGCTATAGCTACATTCGTTATAGCTGCCGCTTAACAAAACTGTATTCAGAGCACACCTGAATTGCCATTGATAAAGATTAAGTACAAATGGTAAGTATACTGGAGCTGATTACATCAAATAATATTAAATGAGTGGGGTATTTCGGCTACTGTAGTGCATTTGTAACTAACAACTGTAGCTTCTGCATGTACAGTAACTGCATCAAACTGTTCTTGTAAACGTCCTGTGTTGCTGGTGTTGTAGGAAGCTGTGTAATCATGCTACAAATCTACAAATCTAAGAATTTGGAAATGTTTATTGAAATGTTAGTTGAGTTCTTAATATCGTTGTTTTTAGATCGTTGTTTTACTTTTATTGTATTTACTTTTGACTTGGTTTTAGTGTGGAACAAATTGTTTTAACTTGCCAACATTTTATTGTTACTGTTATCTGCTACACTAAAACAAGCTCCGCCTGTTCCGCTCTGGGTCAGGATCTCCATGGTAACAAGAAAATAACTTGTTAATTAATACACATTAAAAGGCTTGGTATAGGGTGACAACAATTAATATGGACGTTCCACTTGTATTACGATCACTGCCCTGTATCATGCTGTTGTGTGGGTGTTGGGTGTCTGCTATTCCCCAACTGCATTCCTACAAGGGGCCCTGGCCACATGGTCATTCTATAATCCACTGCGCATTGATACAATCAGAGGTACTGTTATACAGTGCCTTGCAAAGGTATTCACCCCCCTTGACTTTCGACTTTCAGCCTTTAGTTCAATGTTGTTCTAATCGGACTGATATGTGATGGATCAGAACACAATAGTCTAAATTGGTGAAGTGAAATGAGAAAAATACATACATAAAACTATTTTTTAATACTTTTGCAAGGCACTGATAATTCCTAATGCACCTTGTTCGTCATGCAGTATCCTGCAGTCTCTGCTTGCTGTTTACATGTACATACTTGTAGTTATACTACACTCGATTTTTGGTCCCCTTCTTATAGCATGTTGCTATTCATAGAGGTAGTGTCCATTTTCATTGTCACATATTATGTTTTTTATATTGTTGTTTTTACTGCATTGCTGATGTAAGACTGGGCATAACATTTTCACTATACATGCATTTAGACCACAGGGTGAAAATCCAGTTTGGCAAAGTGACACAAATGAGGAAGTGCCTTAAACCTGCATTTTATCTGAATATGTCTGGATGCAAAAGAGCTTGGTTGCTGTAATAGTCTATTAGAATGAGAGACATTTCTCACTTGATTATTACCTCTGTAAACATTTTCATAATGAGCATATGATCTTAATCGCCAGATTTAAGCCTTCTGCAATGTATAATGATGTTCATTTTTTGAATTATGGTCTTGTTTAGTTTAAAATCGGCAATAAAGCAAAGGGGAGTTTAGGGCGTGGCTATGGCGTTTGGTTGTACGACAAGACACTCAAAGGAGTTGGCATTTTTGTTTTAATACTGTTTGTCATTAGCATCTCAATTAATATCAGCAACCAAGATGTCTGTGCCCGTAACGGCATATTCAATTACCCAAATCCGATCTTCACAAACCAATGGGTGATGTCACACATGTAACATCCAGTGATATATACAATCTATGATTTAGACCTGCGGTCTTCTGTAAAAAAATAAACTTGAAACTTAAACTTGAAACTTGAACTGGATGTGCCTCCTGCCAGCACCTGAGTCACAGAGATGCTGAACTGGAGGGAAGATTAGATTCAACTTTATTGTCACTAAAGCCATGGTAACAAAATGTTGTTTAGCATTTAACTGAGACTGTGCAAAAATACTAGTGCTGATGTTAGTGCATATGATGATTGGGAGAAATATCAGAATGACTAAGTACTGCAATATGTAAACAGCAATATTATGACTATACATTTGTGCTTAAAATAATTTAATAATTTCTAATATTGGAACATTGTACTCAATAAATAAATGACCAAGTATAATATTTTTGTCTAATTTGTTTATTTGGGTTCTCTATCTACTTTTAGGACTTGTGTGAAAATCTGATGATGTTTTAGATCATATTTATGCAGAAATATAGAAAATTCTTAAGGGTTCACAAACTTTCAAGCACCACTGTTTATATATTATTTACTGTATCTATATGTGGCATTTCCATAGAGCATGGATGCCACATCATGTTCGTTATAGGACAATTGATTTTCACCCATTCATTATCTGTAAGTATCAGCTTTGTCTCCATGTAATCAGATGCAGCTGTAGTGAATTATCTTATTACAGTAGGTGCTCTATTTAAGACAACTTGTGCTAGGCCATGGTGTCTGCTATTGTTCCTACAGTATGTTTGTGACTGTCATCCTGCCATTTTGCTGTGTGCTTGTTATTTTTGTTTCATTAAACTCCAATCATCTCTTTTTTGAGGTTTGAAAAACATGTGAAGAGCCACATAGTATTACCCTGGAAATCCAGAGTTCTCGCGAGAGCACAATTTGAATTTGCTCAACAAGTTACTCTGGCACCCGAGTAATGCTGCTCATTAACTATGCCCTTGTAGTCATGCTGCACCAATCACATCGGTGTATCTGATATAGGTGGGCCAGAGGCATGTTAAACAGATGACGACAGCGCTGTGACCGCAAAGTCATTAGTAAACATTGTAAGATCGCTATGGATGAACACCAGTTGTTTGAAACTGCTTTGGCCGCTACGATGAACGAGTTAGACTTGGCTTTTTTCTGAAAGAGGATCAGAAGACGGCGCTCGAATCGTTCCTTTCTAAGAAGGACGTTTTTGCTGTTTTGCCGACCGGATACGGCAAGGGTTTAATCTACCAGTTAGCTCTACTGGTAGCAAAACGTATGGGGCTTAGCCATAGGGGCTTAGCGAGAACCCACTGGTGATTAGTCGTAGTGTTATCCAATTGCATACAGTGAAATTCTCAAATGCATGCTTGGTGCTGCCCCTCATGTTGGGTCATTTTCATTACTCGATGCCAGACCCTTTAATCCTTTGGGTCTGGATTTTTCCAGGCTAACATGCTATAGCTATGCATGAAATAATATGATATAGGAAATGTTATTTCATTAAATTACCCCCCCAACACATACACAAACAAACTAGTGGAAGAACACATTTCTACCTAAACTCACAACCAAAGAACTTTGCAAACGTTTGAAAAAACATTTTTTACATGACAAGAGAAGAAAAAATAAGCATTATGACATAGCGGCTGTATAAGACAAGTTTTATGACTCTCTCTGTACCCTCTCCTTTCGGCCGGCACAACCCTCCCCTCCTACTCCTTGGCTAAATGAAACACTACGAGCTCACAGGCTTGGTCTTCGTGCAGCTGAGCGGAAAACTTCAGAAAAACTTGGAATCCTTCCAATCCCTCTTTGCCAACTTCTCCTCTCTGTCTGCTGCTAAAGCCTCTTTCTATCACAATTTCAAGCTTCATCCTACAACCCCAGGAAACTTTCCACCTTCTCTTCTCTCCTCAAACCTCCACCTCCTCCCCTCTCTGCTGATGACTATGTCCACCATTTTGAAAAGAAAGATGATGACATTAGTAACTCCTTCATGATGCAACCTTGCATGCCTTCTGTTTGCTCCGTCACCAAACCTGCCCATGCACTTACTCATTTCTCCCCTCTCTCACCAGATGACATTCTGCAGCTAGTGAGATCCAGCCGCCCAACAACATGCACTCTCAACTCTATTCCCTTGTCCCTCCTGCAGACCATCTCTGCAGAACTCCTACTATTCTTCAACTCTCTCATCAAGTCATCCCTGACCACTGGATGTGTCCCTGGTGACATCAAGATGGCGAGAGTGCTCTACTCCATGTAACAGGAGCTCTACGCAAGGCCCAAGCTAACTCTCCTCTGTTCTCATTCTTTTAGATCTATCTGCAGCCTTCGACACTGTAAACCAGTGGTCCTCAAACCCTTCCATAAAGGGCCTAGTGTATGCTGGTTTTTGGTCTTTCCCTTTAATTAGAGCATAATTAGGACCTAGACTGCCAGGTGAGGGGAGATACTAACCAATTAGTGAGCTACTCAATCAAGCTTGTACAAGGTAAAAGCAAAAACCTGCATACACTAGGCCCTCCATGGAAGGGTTTGAGGACCACTGCTGTAAACCATCACATTCTACTTTCCACCCTCTCAGATCTTGGCATCTCTGGCTTTGCACACTCCTGGATTGCATCCTACCTGGCAGGCTGGTCTTACCAGGTGACATGGAGAGGGACTTTGTCTGCTGCACAGACACTCTCCACTGGTGTTCCCAAGGCTCTGTTCTAGGCCCTCTCCTCTTCTCTCTCCACACTTGACACCAAAAACCTTGGCTCTGTCATTACCTCACATGGATTCTCCTATCACTGCTATGCTTGTGACACTTAACTATTTCTCTCCTTTCCCCTTTCTGACACCCACGTGAAAACCTGCATCTCTGCATGCCTGGCTGATATCTCTGTATGGATTTTAGCACAACACCTCAAGTTCAACCCTGACTGAGATACTGTTCTTCCGTAGGAAGCCCTGTCTGCTCCAGGACATGTCCATCACAGTTGATAACTGCACAGTGTTGACTCGTTCCTGCAGGTTCATGCTCTACAACATTTGCCAAGCATGACCTTACCTCACCCAGGAAGCAGCCCAGGTAATCCTCCAGGCACTCGTCATCTCATGTCTGGATTACCTCAATTCGCTCCTGGTTGGACTCGCAACACCTTATCTTCAGGTGATGCTCAAACTCTACCCCACCTACATGGGCTCTCCAGGCTCCTGACTATCCCACGCCTTCGAGAGGTCAACTCCAAATCCAAGCAGTCAAGACTCTTCTCCGTCCTGGCTCCTCAATGGTGGAACCAGCTTCCACTGGAGGCTAGAAGAGCAGTCTCTACCTATCTTCAGGAAATGTCTGAAAACCTTACTCTTCAATGAGTACTTATATTAGTTGTATTCAATTACTGTTTTCTTGAAATGTTTTTGTTATCTACATGATCCTTCTCTCGCACTTATAATGTTTCATATATATTGTCTGGTACAGATATTGTCTAGCACTGTTTCATATGGTGAATGCTCTTCCTACTAAGTTGTGGTTGTTTAACCTAGTTTCTCCAAATGTATGCACTCACTGTACGTTGCTCTCGATAAGAGCGTCTGCTAAATGATTAAAATGCAAATGTAAATGTATAGCATTTATATCACTGTTATATCGTGCAGGGTGATGTTCTACCTCATTGTAGAAATATATGATGTCATTTTTACTTCCTGTTTCCTGTTTGTAATGTTTATACTAAAATAGAGTTGGTGAGAGTTACCCAACTTTGAGCCTCAAGAATGACATCACAAGTCCCTGGCTAGGCACACCAACCTCTGAAGAGCCAGTGGGAGTGAGGCTTCCATTGGTACCAGTGTACCATCCCCAGGCTACACTTGTAGCTAAACCTCAATCTGCTCCACTCCCTCAAGTTTGTATCTTACTCTAGCCTCAGGTAGAGCTTTTTAGTTGACGCTATGTACCTTTGCAGGCTGTTACTCAGGATTGGTTGCTTCTGCATCCGGATCAATGTTCAAAGTGTTGAAATAGTACACATCATGTGTTTATAAGACTGGCTCAGCCTTCCACAAGAGTTACTGTATTCTCAGGCCTAATAGGGTATTTAAGTGAAATAGGGGTATTTAAGCAAAACCTGACAACAGTTTCAATCTAATATCCTGAGTTGACTTGTAAATTTGATAGTAGAACTCCTGTTTGTATTGAAGTTCAAATGTAGATCATTGACAAATATAGCTGAACTGGAGCTGGGACAACGCCTTGACGTAATCGATGTAATCGATTAGCCAAAGGTACTGTCGACTTTCCATATTATTATTCTGGTGTGATGTCAACATCTCGCCCAAGGGCTTCAAATTATGTATTAAGTATTTCAAACAAAGTCCCAACAATCTAGTGGTATGTAATATACTGTATGTTAACAGTGTCTATTTGCACCCGGGTGAGAATAGCCACACGGCAGCTAATCGGCTATTTACACCCACCCAAATAAATGACGTAATGTGTAATGGATTGCTACACGCATCAATGGTGCCAAAGGATACAAAAGTTGAAAGCTACATGCCTCACTGGTTGCAATGATTGAGTCTATAATTGGTTCGATGAATGGTTAAGTTTAGGGTTAAGTTTGGGGTTAGTGTTAGGGATGAGAGTATACATTTTTTGTAAATCCTAGGGTGCCTACCATGTAATAGTCTAAGTAAATGTAGGTCAATGCAAATTGTATTGGGGTGGGGTTAGTTTAAGTATTTGCACTTGGGTAATTGGCTATGGGACACCTGGGTCTGCTCACTTGTATGTTTTGTCCCTGGCGACAGAGCGAGAAGGCTGCAAGTTATTAGGCAAGTCACTGCATACTGTGGCGTTGCATGAATTAATAATAAAACTTCAGGAAGGAAAGACAAATGTCGGCAGTTTGCAACAGTTCTGGGTGAACAAAATAGTAAAAGTTCTGACATACTCGTTAGATGCAGCTCTACTGATAACAACTTGTCCAGTGGTATTATGCTTCTAGACATTAGCGACCACTGCCTTATTGTATGTATCTGACAGAAATCACATATCCAAAACTTATGTTTGCATACAAATAGGCATTTTAACGGGTCCCAGAGTGGGATTCCCTTTCCATTATATGGACTGAGATTGGACTCTTGATATGTCTTAGATAATTCTGTTTTGTTAGTGCTGTATGTATATATATTTTTTCTGTCCCTTTTGGTTTATTCAGTGCATATGCATGGTGTCTCTGTTTTGGACTTCTTTAGGGCGCCTTCCCCTCATTCACCTGGTACTGGTAGGGACTGATTGCCCCTCATTATCCAGATTATATCCAGCTGGTAAATCGGTCCCTATCAGTCCGGTCCCTAAAAGATCCTGCTTTTGAATGCAGGATTGTGGTTTCAGACAGCATTGCGAGACTAGTTTTTTCCAGCTACTGAACAATTAATTCCAGAGCTGCCAACTCTCACGCTTTCGTCATGTGACACATGCTTTGCCTGTTTTCACACACACTCATGCCACACATTCAATTTTTTTTTTTCAAACTCCCCGACGGTAGATGGCGCTGATGAGTGCCACTGAACCTTATGTGCTGCGTTCGTTTATTCTCAAAGATCCCACTTGGAACTCGGATAGGATGTCACTTCCACACATTAAGCGTTCTATATGTTTTGCACGTCCGAGTCGGAGAAAAACATGGATGCCACCCAGAAAGCTGTTGTTGCGGTAGCACTGACCAAGTAAAAGGCACTCCAAAAGCACTACATCACATTTTTTTATTATAATTATGACTATTACCCCACCATATCAAAACGCAGCCTTTTGAACTTCGAAAATGTTCACTTTATTTCATGTTTTAGTTTCTTATGTTACAACGCTAGCCACGTTTAGCAACACCAGTTTGAAACGTGTCTTTTTTCAATATTTCACTCACAACATGACCGATTCACATACCAACAGGCAGTGATACGGGCGCAGTAACGTATTGCAGTAATACAAGTGATTGAAAGTGTCATTTAAGTAACCAAAGCGGTCCAAAAACGATTAAAACAATTCATGTTTACAAGTCACAGGGTGCAGCCATCTTGTATTCCTGCTCGGAATTCCTGCTTGGTCACCTCTGAGATCTCCGAGTGGGAAAGTCGGATGTCCGAGGAAAAGGGGGCGGGGCGTGTGGTGCGCATTGCTAGGCAACGTTCCGAGCTCCGACTCGGAGCTCCGACTCGGAAAGATAAACGAACGCAGCATAAGCGACAGAAGAAGAGATACCATTACCGCGAAAGATAACGGGAGAAGAAACGGTCAGGTTCATACCTTCAGAATTCTGATAAGCTGAGTCTAGGTATGTAACAATGAAATGTCATCCAATTGACTACTCACTCTCTAAAACTTTAAATCTTCAAATAAATTATTTGTTTTCACGGGGTTGAGTTAAGGAAGAAAGTTTAACATTGGATTCACAACCAGGGCTAAACTTAACAGATTACTTGACGAGGGTGACGTTACACCACAGCAAGTGGATTCATTCCATGAAGCTGTGTTGTTTCCAAGTACTGTGGACTATGCACAACGAGCTGCCACTGGAAGATCCACTAATCAAATATGCAATACTTGTAGATGTACGGCATCTACAAGTATTGGGCTGAAAGTGAAAAACAATGCCCTGTACTTTGTTGAAAGGTTATTTTTTTTTCTCTAATTATTATCTTAGTTAAAACACCCTGCGTTTTATGATGAGGTATTTTCACTCCTAAACTGCACATGAGCTATTCTTATGTGGATTCTCCTCAAAGATGCATATGAACTGCTACAGGTTGATGCCTATATACCTAAAACTTAACAACTTGTAACTCTACTTTTATAAATAGGTTTCCCCATCTCCTCCCATACCATGGCCCAGAGGAGCATGACCTTCTGGGTGAGGAGTTTCTAAATTTTCATACCATGCCAATGATACCCTGCAGGACAAACTGAAATGGAAAGCTTCTGGGCTGAAATGGCAACCAGGAAACATAAGGTAAACATTTTTGGTTTGTTTTGTCTTTCCTTTTGGCAGGTGTGGTTTGGCTACATCTGTTGCTTAAAATTGTTGCGTGCATATATGTGTCATGCATGTTTCAAATTACGCATGTTTTATCTGATCAAAAATCTAAGTATGTTTTTCCATAGTGCTTTGGTGCATTTTCCATAGGTGACAGGAGCCAAAGAATTTGAGAGGCTTGCTGCCTTCGCCAAGCTCGTCCTGGTGTTGTCCCATGCAAATGCAGATGCTGACTGGGTGTTTTCAGTTGTGGGACTGAACAAAACCAAGAGAAGAAACAGCCTAGCATTGGATGGCACCCTGTCCTCAATAATGACCATAAAGATGGCCAATCTGGAGCCCTGCTTCAAATGGGAGCCCCCCTCCGAGGTCATCAAGGCCTCCAAGAAGGCCACAGGCCAGTATAACCATGCCCACACATAGACAATGACTTTAACCAGCTTCTGATCTGCATCTGATACTGATTATGCCTCATTTTGTTGTTATTTTTGTAATGCATTAATCTGTTTTATACTTGGAAAAAGTTGTACCGTTTAAGTACTTTTTTTGTTGCACTTATTTGTTTGGACCATTTGGTGGGCTTTGAATGAAGAACAATGCCCCTCCCTATCTAATCTTCTGTTGTTTTTGGCTGAACATAAATCGTTAAGTGCTCTTATGAATACAATTATTCACAACATGGGTTAGGTTTGAGTTAAAAATTGTTTAATACCATTCTAATCAAAATATCAATCAACCTACCTACTGTAGGTCAAATTTTAAACACTGGTCTATGAATAAGGCTTTATTGTGGTACATAGGCATTTAGACACAAAAGTTTTCTGGTGGAATGTTAAGCTCAAGTCTAGAAGGCCGTACTACTCATGATGCCAAACATGAATCAGAGTAATTTCAGGTATTGCACATCTTTAGCAGACCACTCAAAAATCCACTAGAATGTAGGAAATCACATTACTTAATCCAAAATGTCTGCTTCACAGAATGTAACTAATATTGTCCATCTCCAATAGGCTGCCCCTATCAACGGCTTTGGGCCTCCCCACAAACCACCAGAATGCAGGGTAAATCATGGGTACAACATCAAATGAATTACAATTCTCTGATATCGGAGCCAACAACCTGCGTGTGTGGCATAATTTTGGTCACCCCTGACAAAATCTCACTCCAGGGTTTTTTGAAAAGTTGGCAGCTCTGTAATTCCCATTGATGTTTTGAAGGAGAACAATACTAGTACCAGCATTACCCCTTATGAACAGCATGACCTTTTGACAAAATACTGTAAAAATGTGTTCAATAGAGTTTCCATGAAGCGGTTTTATTTTACTTAACGAGTTAACTAAGAACAATTTCTTATTTACAGCAATGACCTGGGAGCAATTAGGGTAAAGTGTCTTGCCCAAGGACACAACAACATTTGGCTCAGTCCGGAGTCAAACTGGCAACCTTCTGACTACAAGTCTGACTCCCTAACCACTGAGCCATCTGCACCCTGTGTTCCACAAACAGTGCCTTGCATAAGTATTCACCCCCCTTGGACATTTCCACTTTTTGTTATGTGACAACCTGGAATGAAAAAGGATTCCATTTGTTATAGATAACATGCCGAACATCTTGAATGTGCAAAATATTTTGTATTGCGACATAAAAGTAAAAAAAAAAAAAAATGTTTGTGACTACTGTAAATGCAAGATGAGTGATGTGCTAAACATTTACATTTTATTAAAACATGGTAGAACCTTTAGTAAGGCAGAACATTTTTTATTACATTTGCTATCAACATTCCATGAAATCATAGCCATCCAATCCACTTAAATGGAGGACAAGCGATAGTTGTAGTGATACCAGCACTAAAGGTTGTGGTGGACCCATTACATTTTGCTGTATAGTATTTGCTCTTTTGACTTGTTTGTGTCAAGAGAGTTTTAAAAACAGACAGAAATGTGAGCCTTTCTGAAATGTCACATGCTTACAACTCCGAGGATAATGTCAGGTATTATGTAGAATAAGGCTAGAATTAGACTAGTACAGTAGAGGTTAACATTATTTCTGTAATACATAATAGAGTAGAAATGTACCACTTCCATATATCAGTGAGTTCCTTCAGGATAGAAAATACTTTTTTCATTTAAATGACAAGTTTTACATCAGAGCTCTCATGCGTAGATTCTCTCTTCATGCATAGATTAATACATTTGGATGCTATACTCTCAAGCAGGAAAGAAAGCTTTTCTAGTGTGGTCTACCGTTTAGAATCTTTTATTGGTGCTCGCTGACGAGGAAAGGTTAGGAAACATAGATATCACCATATTTTGTGTCTATTTCTTTGCCTATTTAAAGAGCTTTTACTAGGATTATTTCTGGCTTTGGGATTTTTTTACCTCTGATATATTGTTAAGTAATGTCTCTGAATGAAGCCTACCCATTTTTTCCACTATCCAATAAATGTTCTAATTAAATAAATATATCTGTGAATCTAATTAGCATTTCACTTTGGTTAATTTACCAGAATATCAATCACCTTTAATTGCTACTATAATATTGAACTGCTTTTATAACTCTGAATTCAATGTTTGTCTCAGACTCACTGCACATAATTCAATTGTGCAGAATTCATCATTTATTACCATAATGGCAAAGAGAGATGAATACTGGATATATCCCAATGGTATCATATCCTACTTAAAAGTTGGCTCTATTTTAGATGTACAGTAGCTTGTGTTGTTGTTTGTATAGTACAATATTTACCTTTTTTCTCTCAGGCTGAAGATAAATTGGAATCAGATGTAAACACAGTACAGTTTTATTACACTCACCAGCCACTTCATTAGGTAAACCTAGCTAGTATTCTTTTTGTTAACCCTTAATTTTACAGAGAAGACAAACTGAGACCAGTCTCATTTACAGTTGGGCCCTGTAATACAACAATGCAGAATCGGCACATGGTGGTGTGCCGAGACATTTTTGGTAGCACCCAAGTGTGCCGTGTCATGAAAAACAATGCAAACCACTGGAATAAACTACTACTACAAGCTGTGATGAGACTTACTTCTATACTTCACGTAGCACATAATACCGTGAAAACCTAGACCTATAGCACAGATGCTTACAAACAGTGGTGGGCCGTCAGGGCCTGCAAGGCCTTCTCTGCAGGCCCAAAGATAATCAGAATCAGAAATGTATTTTTGTACTTCTTTAATATATTTTTTATTTAATATATTTTTCAATAATATATATTTTACAAAGTTCATTTAAATTAGTCTATATGGTGATTTCATTGCTACAGTACGTTCTTTTCAGTTGCCTTGCT
>JACXGM010006787.1:0-32026 GCA_016801145.1 Umbra pygmaea | reverse complement strand
CAATGACCAGCATATGAACTAGTACCTCCTTTAAGCAGATAACAGTGAATACAATGACCAGCATATGAACTAGTACCTCCTTTAAGCAGATAACAGTGAATACAATGACCAGCATATGAACTAGTACCTCCTTTAAGCAGATAACAGTGAATACAATGGATCTTCATACCTGCAACCTGAATTTTATAGACCATTTTCTCTGCTCCAGCTTGACAGCTGTACTCGCCAGCATCTTTCTTCTCCACATTCTCGATCACCAGCTGACGAGTCTTGCCCTTCGTCTCCATGGACACTCTCTTACTAGGAGTAAGCAGCTTGTCATCTTTGAACCATTTCACCTCTGTCTTGGTATCAGACGCCTCACAGCTCAGAATGGCTTTCTGGGAGACAGTAGCCTTCACCTCTTTCTGTACAGACTCCTTATTGATGAAGACAGCCTTCACCTCTTTCTGTAGAGACTCCTTGTTGGTGAAGACAGCCTGGGCTTCTGTAAATCAACCATCAGTAATTTAAGTACTGTTGATAGAGTGGGAATAGACACACAGCCACAATGGAAACTTAAACGCCAGCTTTGTTGGCGTTTAATTAAAACCAACCAGAGCCAACTCATTCTAAAATCGTATCATTATCACTGTGATAAGAAAAACATTTTATTTTGTCTCTGACCGAGAAAGAAGATGTGAAGAAGATGATTTGTGATTCAACACTACATTTGTCAAGGCATCAAAGGAGGCAGCTAAATATATAGTATATCAGAGTTAAGGGTCCTTGAATTACTAGAATTTTGATTTATAATAAAAAAAGTTTAGTTGTATTTCAATTTACTCAGCCACAATACCAAGTTTTTTATCAAATAATAGAACAGCCCCAGCCAACATTTGTATGTGGGGCCCATGTGAACAGTAAATGGGCTGAAAGATGGGCCCTATATGTGTTGCCCATTCTAAGCCCATGGACTCATTTCCATTAGTGACCCACCTAGGGACCACATAGTGAGCCCACTTTGGTTCACCCATGTGGGACATACTTAGTTGACACAAGTGGGCTCAAGGTAAGATGTCCATTTTGAGCACACATGTTGCCTGGGGCATAATTACTTTTTTTACATTAGTATAACATAGTGCCTCATGCTCATATCTAAGGTCAATGACATAGAACAGAGGGACATACTTCATGCTAGTAAAAGGTTATTTTAATAACCTTATTTGTTTTAAATTTATCTTAACAATAACACTATAAAATACATTTGTTTGTTGTATAGCATTAACATTATCCCACCTTTTGGAAGTTAGCTAAATTAAAACAACACATTCAAACCTAGAATAATTTATTTCGGTCAAACAGCTTACAAAAGCTGCAAAATTTAAACATTTTATATTTAAAAATGTGGTTACACTTTATTTGGAGAGTCTGACATTCCATCTGTATGTGCTCTACAGATAGTTTGTTGATGAAATGACTATCAACAAACTATCAACAAACCATCTGTTGATAAGCAACTAATTGTGTATTTTAAGGGTAGGGGTAAAGTTAGAATATGTTTTAGGGTAATGGTTAAGGTTAGGTTTAACATAAGGGGAATGGTTAAGGTTAGGATTAGGGTTAGGGTTAGTAGATAGTTTGTTAAAATGTTGTTGACAGTATGCAGATAATATGTAGAGCATCTAGAGATGGACTCTCAAAATAAAGTGTTACCAAAAATGTTTATGGCACAGTCATTCATCACAATGATCAGTGGTTGTTTTCGCAGAACAGAATAGAGGTTTCTCTTTTCCCCAATATCTGTTGACCAATCAAAATTCTGCAGCTTGAAAAGTTGTGAAACAATTATTCCACTATTACTGCAAACACAGTATAATATCACACATTTCTTAAATTACTTTGGCAAAATTCTACATTTTGAACAAATATAGATGGAAATCTAAATCCTCAAAACATGTTTCTAATCCACCATTCATTTTACACAGCACCACTGAAATCACACACTTTACTAAGTAGTTTTCAAGCCATAGAAATAGATGTTCTGCAGAATGACTCATGTTTTTGTTCTAGACAATTAAATACAATGCAAAACATTTATAGTTTTTACATTTTTGACTATTGCCAAAGCCAAAGGACAACATTTACCACCGCAATTCATTTAAACCTTCAGTTTTACTAAGATGAATGTCAAGCCTGCATATCAACAGACAACTTTTCCCACAGAGAGTTGACATATCCTCCTTACCTGTCACCTTTAATTTATAGACCAGCTTCTCAGCTCCAACCTCACAGCTGTACTCGCCAGCATCCTTCTTCTCTACATTCTCGATCACCAGCTGACGAGTTTTGCCCTTTGTCTCCATGGAGACGGTCTTAGAGGAAGTCAGCAGCTTGCCATCCTTGTACCATTTCACCTCTGTCTTGGCATCAGACACCTCGCAACTCAAAGCTACTCTCTGGGCAATAGTAGCTTCTACCTGCCTCTGTACAGATTCCTTGTTGGAGAAGGCAGCCTGTTGGGGCTCTGCAGGAACAATAATAAAAATAGGTGTCAGTAGCACCACATGATCCAACACTAAAAGCAAGATTCTTAGACATATGAAAGACATGAGTAGCACTGACCAATTGAACAACCAATCAACCATATATAACTATAAAATCAAAGAATTAGGCACAGTACACTGTTGAGGTATATCCAGAAAACATGAAAACAGGTGTGTCCAAAGAAAGAAATTTGAAGCCCAATTCAACAAACCATTGTTGATCTGATTAGCCTACCCATGTCAAAGTCCTAATTATATATCATTGAAACTAACAAAACAACCAAACAATTTTAGGATAGTAAGCTGAGTGGAATCAATGTATTTGGAAGCATATAGACCACCGTTCTAGCAACTTGGTCAAAACCAGACAAATTATATTCAGATAATCTGGATTTGTCTTACCTGACACGTGCATTTTGAAGACAAGCTTCTCTGCCCCAGATTCACACGTGTATTCTCCAGCATCTTGTTTTTCAATTTTGTCCACTATCAACAGACGCCTCCTTCCCTTTGTCTCAATGTATACTGTTTTACTGGCAAAGATCTGCTTGCCGTCTTTGCACCATTTCACCTCTGTCTTATCATCGGTCACCTCACAGCTCAGAGTGGCTTTCTGGGAGAGAATAGCCCTCACTTCGCTCTGAACAGAATCCTTGTTGGAGAAAGCTGATTTTGGGGCTTCTGTGGGAACAACCATAGAAATGCACAGTAAAACCAGTTGTCTTTTCACTGCTAAAGTTGAATAACATTTGCATAGGTAGTCTGGGATGGAACCACAGTTTCCTCAACTTTTTCCAAATTTAATATCAGTAGGTTGTAATAAAATAAGTTGTTAAAACAGATGATACTGATATACGTATGTACATGCTCTACAGATATTGTCTCCCTCTCTTACCTTTTATCTTGACCTGGAATGTGACTTTGTCCCCTGTTGTCTCACAGGAGTAGTGTCCCTCGTCACTCTTCCTGGCACCCTTGATGAGCATTGTCCTCTGCGTCCCCTTGGAGATGATGCTGGTCCTTTGGTCCTCAGTGACCACAGCCTGATCCTTCTTCCACACCACCACCCCGGCAGCAGATGATACCTCACAGTTCAGCAGAAGGTCTCCACTTTGGGTGGATGCCACCCCCATGAGGCCCCTGGGCTTGTTCAAGAACTTTACTTCATCTGGAAGAAGAAAGGGATATTATCAAGAACACTGTCTATTTTAGTAAATATCTATATAAATAGCATTTGGACAAATGCATAAAAAGTTATTGTTTTATATGAACATAGTACAGTATATTCTCATTACAAATATTGGATTATGCTATTGTAATTACTTGTCATCGACCATCATACTTTACATAGCTTCTTGTAAAGGGTTTGTTGTTGGGGGGACTCACTGGAATTTATTACATGGTGACATAAAACTCGTTCCCATGTTAGCAGTTAAGTACCACCTGGTATTAGCTGTCACAGTTATTCTGTCACATGGTCAGAGAGGGGCTTTCTGGAAGTAAATTGGGTTAGAGGTTGCACTTACTACACTGTCAGTTTAGGCCTAGGCTTCAAGTACAGAAAAAACTATAATTACGTAAGAAAAAAATTAAAGCAGTTGGGTTTTAAAAAGAGATTTAGCCTACGACTAAGCATAAAAAATATGACAAAAAAGTGGAGACAAGCATTATGTTTGGTATGGTAACCCTTTCTAAATGTATGAATAGGGCTGACCAAAAATTGTTGCAATGTAACCCCATAATATATTTTTCAAGATGTTCCAATATGGTCAGCTATACTAAGTATTTGGAAAGGTTAGATAAAGTTTAAATAACTGTGATATATACATCCATGCTTCTTTTTGGAAATGTAATTTGTAAACACTTTGTACATTTTCACTGTTGTGCAGGCAAAACACATGTTCTATGAAACATTGCAAAACCCCAAGATTGCCTACCCTGGAAGTACATTTGTATGCAAAAGTTTAGGCACCCCTGACAATTTCCATGATTTTCATTTATAAATAATTAGATGTTTGGATCAGCAATTTCATCTTGATCTCTCAAATAACTGAAGGACACAGTAGTATTTTGGTTGTAAAATGAGGTTCGTTGGATTAACAGAAAATGTGCAATTTGCATAAAAATTTAATTAGACAGGTGCATAAATTTGGGCACCCTTGTCATTTTTTTGGAATACCTGTAACTACCTATCACTGATTATTTGGAACACACAATTGGTTTGGTGAGCTCATTAATCCTTGAACTTCATAGACAGGTGCATATAATCATGAGAAAAGGTATTTAGGTGGCCAATGGTTGTTCTCTTTGACTCTCCTCTGAAGTGGCAACATTGGGGCCTCAAAACAACTCTCAATTGAGTTAATTGGTCATAACAAGGGACATAACAACACAGCATTCCAAGACAATTACTTGCTACCCACAGTACAATTTCATGGAGGTTCCATCATGCTGTGGGGCTGTGTGGACAGTGCCGGTACTGGGAATCTTGTTAAAGTTGAGGGTTGCATGGATTCCAATCAATATCAGCAGATACTTGAGAATAATGTAGAGGAATCATTCACAAAGTTGAAGTTATGCCATTGAAGTTGTCTATTTCAAAAGACAATGACCCAAAACACTGCTCAAAATCTCCTCTGGCATTTATGCAGAGGAACAAGTACAATGTTCTGGAATGGCCATCCCAGTCCCCATACCTGAATATCATTGAAAATCTGTGGAGTGATTTGAAGTGGGCTGTCCATGCTCAGCAACCATCAAACCTAACTAAACTGGAGATGTTTTGCAAGGTGGAATGGTACAAAATACCTTCATCCAGAATCCAGACACTTATTACAGGCTATAGGAAGCATCTAGCGGCTGTTATTTCTGCTAACGGAGGCTCAACTAAATATTGATGTGATACTTCTGTTGGGGTGCCCAAATTTATGCACCTGTCTAATTTAGCTTTTATGCATATTGCACATTTTCTGCTCATCCAATAACCCTCATTTTACTACTGAAATATTACCGTGTCCTTCAGTTATTTGATAGATCAAAATGAAATTCCTGATCAAATACCCAATTATATAAAAATGAAAATCATGGAAATTGTCAGTGGTGCCCAAACATTTGCATACGACTATGTGTTTCAGGCATAATAAAATGGGCAAAACAGAGACACAGGTTCAAGGTCTCCAGACACAGAAATCTGCTGTCAGATCTAACCATGAATCTCAATAGTTGTACAGTCATAAATTAAATAAAAATCTCTCTTTTGATCTCTCTTCTGATGAATGTAGGAAAAATATTTAAAAAAATTTATATCGATAACATCGGAAAAATCTCGAAACCTTTTTTTTCAAACGTTATGCCAAAAAATGGCATATGCGCTTTTCTTACTTCAATATTAGGCTATTCTACATTTGCAATCCCACTGAGCAATATAATTAGAAAAACGTCTATTCAATGTATTTTCAACCAGAAAGATGTCTTTTCATTGTATTTTCAATGTCGATTGCTTAGTGGGCCATTCTCTTCAGCTAAATACACAAAATACATTTTACTTGCTAGAATGTTGACTAGAATCAAAACAGTGTATCTGTTTTGAATTTGGTATCTAGTATCACGCACCACGGAGCGTGGATACCATACTGTGGACATCACGCGACGCTACATGTCTGCCCATATATGGACTTCTGGGTGTTAAGTGTTTGTAGTTTTCCTCACCTGCAGGGCATCTGTACTCAGCCTCAATATGAGGCTATTTAAGCCTCTATGAACAACCTATCAGTGATGGTCATTGTTTATGAGTATTGTTTTCTGTAACCAGTGTTTTCTCCTGTGGATTATTTTTCTCCTGTGGATTTACCTTTGCTATTTTACCTCAGTTCTCATTAAATATTAGCCATTCTTACCATTCGTTTCTGCCTCATTTCCACTCCGTTACACCGACATAATGACAGAACAAATGAGGAAGCAGCAAGTTGGAGTGGACGCCATTGGAGAAGATCCACTCAGTACACCATGACATCATCACTTTACTCCAGCACTGGACTCTATTACGTTCGACACGGCATAACATGGAACCCACCATAAATACCTATGCTACAGTTACAATATGCAGCCTAGAATTTCATACTGTTCCTAGAGCTTCATTTTTGTTTTACTTGAGATCTGCAGAATCTGTCTCAATATTAAACTCTATAATAAAGTCTCATCTCCTCAGTAGGTCCTATGGTGTGTACTGTGTATGCGTTTGGATTGCATCCTCACTTGCAGACTGGTCGATGTCCGAATTGCAGGCCGCTACTTTCCCATGATGGAGTTGATGGCGTCGAACCATCTCTGTATTGTTGCTTGTTATTAGAATCTGCTAGTCCGATCTTTTGAATCCCAGGCCTTGAAGTCTCAGACTCAGCGAATTGTACACTTTGGTGTTGGAAAAACCAGACCACTCTAACTGTCTCTGAGGTTACTCTTCACAATATAATGCAACAAGTGCCTGGGCTTCATCCACTGACAAGTGGAAAGAAATCAACAAAATACATAATACTGCAGTGTGAAAACAATGAATTACAAATGGTGGACTATATTTAACGACTTGGGCGACCAGCAGCGTGAAACCTTGCAAACCACGCCTACAGTAGTAAAGTCCCCGTGTGAAAAGTCTCAAGTACCTGGTTGGAGGTGGTCTAGTCAGTCCAGGCCTACTAGCACTGAGTGCTTTTCAAAAACTTAAAACACCAGTGTCTCACCACTGGAAAAGCAGCATATGTCTTCCCTGCAGACTCTCATCACTGCCCCCCTGGGCTCAGTTCAAGGCCCTCTGTTCTTTATACACCAAGTCACTCAGGTCTTTCGTATTCTCACATGGTCCTTCCTGTCACTGCTATGCAAATGATTAGCAACTTTTCTTGTTCCTCCCTTGGTAGCAAAAGTTATTTATTTATTAGGGATTTTTCCCAATTTTTCTCCCCTCCCAATTGGTCTTCCCATTGACCCTGCCTTGTCGGCAGACCCCGTAGCCAGATGCGGGATGGCGAGGGGTGCTATGCCAATTTGCGCTGCCTCGTGCTGGAGGTCAGTGAAGCCGTAGTCAGCCTCGAACCAAGTAGCAAATGTTATTTCAGCATTCTTGGAAGACCTTAATGTTTGGATGTCAGACCTTTATCAGAATCACTACCTCTTCCACTTGGGGGGAAGTCATTGATTCAGCAGTTCCTGTGCTACAATGTTTGTATTACCTTCCCTTACGTAGGGTATGGAGCATGGTGTAATCTAGGAACTTGTCATCTCAAGTCTGGACTACTGCAACAACTACAGCCAATACTACCAAAAGACTCAAGCCATCCAAACTATGGCTTGTTTAGTCTCCTGCTGCATGAAATGAAGTATGGATGTATCAAGTCAGGAACCAACAAGATCCATTAAAAAAAGATCCTGAGCTATTATCCATTTTTTTTTTTTAGTAATAATCACTATTTTCTATCTCGGTAGTAAAATAATTGTTACACCCTCAACTCTACCAATTTAAGCCTCAACTCTACCAAACGCCTCTACCAATTTAATTTGTGATGTATAGGCATTTTGTAAATGTGTTTGTTTCTCAAGTCAATAGAGGGAGTTACTCCCTTGTACATGTGCTGGTTGGGAATGCTTCAAGTCCTGCTATAAAGGCAGGTTACAGTGCACAGATTTAGCTGTAGGAGGTGGATATGTATTGTGGTAAGAAGGTTATTCTTAGGCTAGCTAAGCAAGTGGTTATTTTGATTCAGCAAAACTAAGAGCACATACTGTACACTAAAAGTGAATTGATAGAGCCTTGACATAGCAATGGCTTACACATAAACCCAGAGGTTTTTAGAGTATATTACAAGGTGTTTAAATTAATATTTTCCCAGATTTAATACTCATTCACTTACTAAGATGTCACTTTAGCAAAATGTTATTAAATAGCCAGTCACATGATTGCCTGCTCCCCAAGGCAGAAACTTATTCTCTCAACTATGTACAGTCTCTGAAAAAAGGTAGTACAGGTCCTTCTCAAGAAACTAGCATATTGTGATAAAGTTCCTTATTTTCCATAATGTAATGATAAAAATTAAACTTTCATATATTTTAGATTCATTGCACACCAACTGAAATATTTCAGGTCATTTATTTTTTTAATACTGATGATTTTGGCATACAGCTCATGAAAACCCAAAATTCCTATCTCAAAGAATTAGCTCAAACCAAGCATCAGAATGAGGAAGAAAGGTGATGTAAGTGACTTTGAATGTGACATGGTTGTTGATACCAGACAGACAGGCTGGCTTGAGTATTTTAGAAAGTGCTGATCTACTGGGATTTTCCTGCAAACCATCCCAAGAGAATGGTCAGAAAAAGAAAAAATATCCAGTGAGCAGCAGTTCTCCAGGCAAAAACGCCTTGTTAATGGCAGAGCTCAGAGGAAAATGGCCAAATTGGTTTGTGATGATAGAAAGATAATGGTAACTAAAATATAACCAAGGTATGCAGAAGAATGCATATCTCTGATCTCTGAATGCACAACTTATTGAATCTTATAGCAGATGAGCTACAGTAACAGACGACCACACTGGGTGCCACTCCTCTCAGGTAGGAACAAGAATCCGAGTCAAAGATTTTCATGGGCCCACCAAACTTGGACAATAGAAGATTGGAATAGTTTGCCTGGTTTAAAGTTAGTCTCGATTTCTGCTGCAGCATTCAAATGGTAGTGTCAGAACTTGGCATAAACAACATGAAAACATGGATCTATAATGCCTTCTATCAACGGTTCAAGCTGGTGGTGGTGGAGTAACGCTGTAAGAGACATTATCTTGGGCCACTTAGTAACAATTGAGCATTGTTTCAATGCCACAGACTACCTAAGTATTGTTGCTGACCATGTCCATCCCTTTATGACCAGTGTACCCAGCTTCTAATAGCTCTTTCCATCAGCATAAACCACCATGTCACAAAGCTCACATCAACTCAAACTGGTTTCTTGAACATGAAGAGTTCACTGTACTCAAATGACCTCCACAGTGACCATCTCTCAATCCATTCAAGCACCATTTGGATGTGATGGAACTGGAGATTGGCATCTTGGATTAACAGCCAACAAATATGCAGAAACTGTGTGATGCAATAATGTCAATATAAGCCATAATCTCTAAGGAATGTTTCCACCACCTAGTTGAATCTATGCCATGAAGAATGAAGGCAGTTCAACCCGGTACTAGCAAGGTGTACCTAATGAAGTGGCTGGTTAGTGTATATTGATGTGATTTCTGGTCTCATCCATGTGAGCCATGTCGTTAAAATGCTTGGGAACAAATGACCTAGTGGAAACCAGACAGCTGGCTCCTGGAAACATGTACGTAATGACATGATCTGACATGAAACAAGGATGGGCGCCTGTTCTGAGATATTTTTATATCAACCTGAGAAATGTCCATTGCAAATGTCATGCTTTTTACACAATGTCACATTTGTTTCCATGAAAAGGTCCCTTAATCTGCGTGACTAACTTTCCTCTTTATATCATTATATATTGTACCTTTTAAAGAAAGCTGCAGGGACATTTTGTCTTCATTTAAGACACAATCGTAGATCCCTGTGTCCTCTTCTGTGACGTTGTGTACCACCAGGATACGCTTGTGGTCAGTGGTTATGTACTCGTACTTTTTGCTCATCTTCAGCTCTCGTCCATTCTTCATCCAGACCACCTAAAGAAGTGCAGGAATGAAATACTGCTAAACACAACTCTTATTTGAGAAAGGATTATTGAATCTGCAGGTTTACAGGTAGACACTGCAAAACAATAATGTCACAAACGGTGGTACAGATGGAATTAAGGAAATAAGCAAGATGCAAGCAGAGCTGACAGAAATACTATGATAAAAAAATGATCACTTGAAAGAGCAAACCCAAAATGTACAGTTAAAATGAGTAGATTGGTGTTGAAAAATAAATAATATATATATATATATATACATATATTTTTTTTCTGTTATACACATAATATAATACATACATTTTAAAAATGCTATTTGCCCAGGCTTAAGTGAAAAGAAACCATCACACTGTTCTTACAAATATCACTGTTCTTTTATATAAGCTTATGTATCAGGCCCAATGACTTCGTCAGAGGTTTTTCTCTTTTGTAAGTTTCTAACCTTTACAGAACATGACAGTATTCATCTGATGATTGTGGACTTTTCCCACTACACACCTGGGCATCGTGACTGGACACCTCTGTGGTCAGCTGGGCAGAGGACTGTGCACTGCAGGTCACCACCTCAGCATGAGCCGACTTACTGGTGAACCTAACAGGTGGAGCTGTAAATAGAGGTGCAGATGAACTATATTGGAAAGAAATGCCCTGAAATAAAAGAAAATCCAACTACACTGCATTCCAAATTATCATGCAAACGTAAATGAAATGCAAATGATGTATGCCTATTGACAACTGGCTGGGGACTACAGTTGGAAATTAGCCGTAGAGGCTAAAGCTGCTCTTTTTATCAAAAAGGGACTGTCCACGTCATTATAAACTACTAAACTAAACTAAATTTGAATTCCGTGTCATAAACTATTAACTATTGAGAAAAAGGATCTCTCTTCTGCGGAAAAGCATCAAATAGTGCAATCCCTTGGACAAGGTATGAAAACATTAGATATTTCACGAACTTAAGCGTGATCATTGTACTGTGAAGAGATTTGTGTCTGATTCAGAGCACAGACTGGTTTGTGCAGATAAAGGCATAATGAGGAAGGTTACTGCCAGACAAATTCATCGGATTAAGAAAGCAGCTGCTAAAATGCCTTTACAAAGCAGCAAACAGGTATTTGCAGTTGTGCATTAACCTATTATTTGGCCACCCCTAACCAATGCTCACAAGCAGAAATGGTTGCAGTGGGCCCAGAAAATACATGAAGACTAAATTTCAAAAACTCTTGTTTACTGTTGAGTGCTGTGCAACCCTGGATGGTCCAAACAGATGGAGTAGTGGATGGTTGGTGGATGGCCACCATGTCCCAATAAGGCTGCGACATCAGCAAGGAGCTGGCGGAGTCATGTTTTTGGCCAGAATCATGGGGAGAGAGCTGGTAGGCCCCTTTATGGTCCAAGAAGGTGTGAAAATGACCTTGGCACAGTACAGACTGACCACTTTCTTCCATGGAAGAACCGTGCCTTAGCAAAATCATCTTCATGCATGACAATGCACCATCTCATGATGCAAAGAATACCTCTGTGTCATTGGCTGCTATGGGAATAAAAGGAGAGACACTCATGGTGTGGCCCTCATCCTCCCCTGACCTCAACCCTATTGAGAACCTTTGGAGCATCCTCAAGCAAAAGATCTATGACACAGATCAGCTCTGGGAGGCTATTCTGACATCCTGCAAAGAAATTCAAGCAGAAAATCTCCATAAACTCACAAGTTCAATGGCTGCAAGAATTGTGAAGGTGATATCAAAGAAGGGGTCCTTTGTTAACATGTAACTTGCACTGTTAAGATGTGTTTGATTGAAATAGCTAATTCAATCTAATGCTGCAAATTCAACTAATGACCATTTTCAGTTTTTTACAACCTATAAAATGTTTTGAAACTCTGTTTTGCATAATAATTTGGAACAGTGCATTTTGAGTTTTTCATTTAAAAAAAAATACTGTTCTCATTGTGTGGTTTGTTCAATGAAATTCAACTTATACCCTAATGGTTGGTGACATGAAAATTATAATGACTGTCATTTGACTATTTAGGAAAAGCTGTGTGAAATATAATTTGCATAATAATTTGGAACTCAGTGTAATATGGTTGACGGAAGTGATTATGTTCAAGTTATTTTACCTGTAAGTTCCAGGTTCTTATTAAGTTCCAAATATGCCATTCAACCCGTTTTACAAAGAGAAAACAGAACATTCTGCTTCTTTGCGCTGATGTATTAATATTGACTAATTGTAACAGTATACACTTCAGAACCAATCCCCTGTGGAAGTCTAACACCTTCCTGATGTTGTAAACGCCATGCTTTACCAACTGATCCACATATCACCTTACCCCATTTGAAAGTGCAAGGTTGTCAACATTTTTCACTGCATCCTTATGCTCATTACGTACAACTGATATGTACAGTAGCTGTTGTATGTGGATAAATAAACTACAGGACTGTTTATCAAGAGAAAACTGCTAACAACTCAGGTCTCTAATGATTTGCGCAATGTAAACATAAATGTCGTTTGACCTAAAATGTCCCTCTGATCCCAGTGTTTACCCTTTACTTGGAGTATACAGGTGCTCTCTGAGCCACCGGCCACAAATTTAACCACGGCATTGTTCATCTCCATCACGACATTCAGGATGGTCAGTGTGTGTGTTGTCTTCTGGCGGGTAATCAGGTAGTCCGCTCCGCTACGCAGGAGGTGTCCGTTGATCGACCAGAACCCAGAGCAGACTGCAGAAAGTTCAACTGACAGGGAGGCCTCCTCCCCTGCTATGGCCGTGCTGTTCAACAGGCCTGTCTTTAGCTCTGCAGACGGCTCTGCAATAAACAGTCAAATTATATTAGTACTACAGAGGTATTTGTAAACTGTTTTTAGAGGTATACGTGTAGTGTGAGAACCTGTTAGACTCTACATACTCTAATATTTTTTCAGAAGGTACCTTCTACCTAGCGTTGGAACTGATCCTGATTCTTATTGTCTACCTCATACTGTACATCTCCAGAAGCATTCCAACACTACCTTGTGTTCATTCTTTAATGAAACCAGTAATAGGATGTTTTGCTCTCTCACCAAAATAGAAGGTCCCAGGAACCTCCAGGTATTGGCTCTGGCCGTAGTCGTTGAGTGCAGAAATACGGAACTGGTAACTGGCCTCCTCTGTGAAGTTCTGGATGGTGATCTCCGGGAAGGGGCTGATCTCCATGCCATTACACCTCTGCCAGGTCTGAGTTCCAACCTTCTTCCTTTCTACTAAGTAACCTTTGATGGGCACAGGTCGGTCACTGTCAGGGGGGGACCAGTGGAGTGTGATGGATGAGTCGGTCTTGTTTTGCACCACCACATCGATGGGGGGATCTGGAGGATACTTCCTGGCAGCTGAGGAGGGATGAAGGTAGTTATAGTTTGTTCAAGCTCCTGGTACTATGGTCATTATGTGACAACATGTATCCACAGATGTAAATAGCAGTGACTTCAGTTCTAATCAAGGACTGACTAATTTGATGGTATGAGGAAGTCTTTTGAGTGTGCATGTGCTGCATATAGACCTTTATCTCACCTGTGACAGAGAATCGTGTGGAGGTCATACAGTCTCCGGCCACGAAGGCCACCTCTCCTGAATCATCTGCCTGACAATTACTGATGGTTAGCGTGTACTGTCGAAGTGTGCACGCAATGGATATGCGCGTGTCCGGCTTCAGGCGCTCGCCGTTGCGCGTCCAGTAGGCATCTGAGCAGGGGTGCTCCAGCTCAACACAGAAGATCACTGTATCACTAACCGGGACTACAGTCCTCCTAGGCAGCTTTTTCGTGATGTTGCCTGGAAGAGTCAAGCAGAACGGTCTACAACACTGCATCACTGACACTGTCTAAACCAGGGGTCACCACCTCTGGTCCTGGAGAGCTACCATCCTGTAGGTTTTTAATCCAACCACTCATAATGTAGCCTCATTCAGCTTATCAACCAGCTAAATATCACAATCAGGTGTGCTAGATTGGGGTTGGAGTAAAAACAGTCAGGTTGGTAGCTCTCCAGAACCAGGGTTGGTGACCCCTGGTCTAAACTAATTACAATGCATATTTCCTCCTGGAGAGCACATAAAGGAAACTGAAAACCCATATATTTTTATAGTATAATTTCTATGCATTAATGCCTCTGAAGTGATTATACACAACAACATATTTTAAACGTAAGCAGCGTAAACGTCTGTGTTGTATATTCCAATCGAACATGCAACAAGCTTAATCTCCATGATATTTAATATGTTTAAATGAAGCATTCAAAATTGTTCAGAAAACAAGACACAAGAAAATGTCTGTGGTACCCAGCACAGTGAGCTCGGCCACGGTGCGACTCCCCTCCTTCATCTCGCAAATGTAGACGGCATCGTCGTTAGTGGTGACGTTGCGGATGGTGAGGCGACGCACTGTGCCTTCCTCTTCCAGGCGGTACTTGGCGCTCTCCTCCAGGCGTGTCTCCTCCATGAACCAGCTGGCCTGGGTGGCTGAGACGGGCACCTCACAGAGCAGTGTGGCCGTCATCTTCTCCTGGACCTCCACGTCCTGTAGCTTCCTCCTAAATGGCACCTTGGGCTCTGAGGATCAGGAGAAGAGTGCAGAATTATTGTCCAGAGGCTCGCTGTAAACAAGGTTTTCACTGTAAACATCACTGTAAACAAAGATTTTTCAGAGTGTCAATCCCTTCAACAATGCAGTTTCCAATCCGACCAACAATGCAGAGTCCTCCACCAAATATGAAATACATTGTGCATATACAGTGGCGCAAAAAAGTATTTAGCCAGCCACCAATTGTGCAAGTTCTCCCACTTAAAAAGATGAGAGAGGCCTGTAGTTTTCATCATAGGTACACTTCAACTATGAGAGACAAAATTATAAAAGAAAATCCAGAAAATCACAATGTAGGATTTTTAATGAATTTATTGGTAAATTATGGTGGAAAATAAGTATTTGGTCACCTACAAACAAGCAAGATTTCTGGCTGCACACAAAACAATATATAATAGTATTAATGTATGCTTTTAAGAAACCATTCAGAAGATTGAGGGAATGGATAGAACGTAAAAAATATTGTTTCCTGGATTAGTATTAGTGTGCTGCTGCATACATATTTCAATACATATTTTTTCCTCTGGGGGTCTTTCCAATTGTGGCCTTTCCCAAAGGTCCACAGTGTGTAGGGAATACCCCCCCCCCACAATACCCTTCAAAAGAACAACAAGTGTACTATATATTAGGTTTTATCTGGCGTCCATTAACTAGACAAGTCAAATGTGGGCACTGCACAACCTGTCAAAGTGAGACAAGATTAACAACCGCCATTGATAACTGTGCTCCAGTTTTCCAGCCAATCAAGAGATCCTCATGAGAAGTCACACTAGCTATGGCGCCTGGGGGCTACTGGCCAACGTAGCAACTGGGAACTACTCATCACGGGCAGAAAATAGATGAAACACAACACTTCGCCTTCATATCACTGCCAGCATTCCATCCATTAGTTGCACAGCAGCACCCCATGTTTATACAGTGGCAACGTTAAACTGTCCTGAGGTGAACGTTTTTGCTAACTTTGGTTGATGTTTAATTTATTGGCTTGTTAACGTTAATTACAGAAAGAACTTGAATGTTTGATATTATTTATAAAATAATTGCAAGTGAAGCATTTACACAGTCAACCTCTGACACCTTATGCTATCACATTCAAACACCCTTTGAAACATATACTTTGAAGTACACAAGCCTGTGACAGGCGCATCGCAAAATCGCAAGAATGACTCCAGTGATATGTAGGCTGGCTTAGTAGAAACAAACGAAACCTTTACTTTACATATGAGCAATATGTAAAAGAACAACTTACGATACAAATTAACATTATCTGTCTATAGATTTTAACTGTGTCAACTTACTAAGACATAACCAAGTCACTAAAAGATCATTACTTTCATTTGTAGAGTATTTTCTCAGATATTTGTCTGTCAAATAAAAGTTGTCAACCACTATATCAAATAATTTGTATTTAAATAAACATAATATGTCAATGTTAAAAATACAAATATACTGCTTACCTCTAACAATCACCAGCACAGCGCTGTAGGTGTGTCCAGCCATATTGGAGGCGTTACACGTATACAGGCCATTATCGCTCTGCTTGCAGTATAAGATCTTCAGGATGAAGTTCTCCGCTTGGTCCTCATACATGATGTGCCTACGTCCTTCGCCAATGTTTCCTCCATCTTTCCTCCAGATGATGTGAGGCTTGGGGTGACCTGTAACAAAGCAACTGAGCTTGGCATGCTTGCCCTCAGTCACCGTGCAGGTGCGGGTGAAGACGCCTTTGGGCAGCTGGCTGACCAGCGTTGCGCTTCTGTGGTCCAGACACAGGGCGCTCAGCCCGTCTGCGGCCACGGTGGCTGTGGTGGAATTGGATTTGTATGCTGAACTGCTGGTCTCAGCGGTGTGGTAGATGGAGATCCCTTCTTTACGCTTCTGCAGGTGGGAGAGGAGGGAGGTGCCCTTGTCTTGGCCCAGGTGACGGGAGTCCTGGGTATCTACAATCAAGGTGGCAGCGGAGTGTGCACGGCCAATCGTGTTCTGAGCACGGCAGGTATACGTGCCGCCGTCCAGGCTACGTACGCTCTGGATCTTCAAAGAGCTGCTGTCGCTGTCTGAGGTCACCTTGATGCGGTTGGTCTCGGCCAGGTAACGGCCGTCCTTCTCCCAGTCAAATTTAGGCTCTGGGTACGCTGCAATCCGGCAATGGAAGACCACGTCACCTCCCAGGCCCACGCGTGCTGAGGTCGGTTTGAGCATGAACACTGGTGCTCTCTCGACCATCTCCTGAGGGAGGCCTACGTGCAGAGTTACACATGCGTATGCTTCCCCGACGTTGTTCTTAGCCCGGCACACATACTGGCCACTGTCCTCCAGGGTTAAATCATAGATGGTTAGGCGGTAGACATCACCATCATTGACCATTTTAAAGCGCCCTCCGGAGGTCAGTCGTTGCTTTCCCTTTTCCCAGGTAATCAGTGGGGTGGGGTTGCCCACAATGGTGGAGTTTAGGGTGGCATCCTTGCCCACGCACACTGCAAATGCCTTGGGTCGCGTAAGGAACCTGGGAGCCCCTCCAAACAGGTTTTGGTCCATTACAGCTTCCTAAATTATAAAGGAAATAGAACCATTTAGAACAAACAACTGACGTTTTTCAAGTACTCAATAAGGTTCCCATCAATGATGTTGGGTAAAAACAATGAATCACTGCTTTTCAGGAATTTATAAAATGACTACATTTACCCTATGAACTAATATACAAACATTAAACCTCAGAAGATAAACTTCGGAAGCTACACATATTTTTGTACTAGATTTCTGAAAAGTTTGTATTTGACACAATACTACAAGGCATAGACTCTAACACAGCTTCTAGTGTATAATAATTTTCATGAATGACACTAATGTTCTGGCCATGTCTGCATTTTAGCTCTGTGAAACATGTTCCATAAGGATGACCTCAAAGGGAAAAGGGATGGATATCTACAGTAAGGACAGTTAGGCTCTGGAATGCTCTGTCATTTTATAAAGATGATGGCTAATAAAAGGTTTCCTTCTAAAAACTCTTAGCAAAAATGACTGTCTCCATCTGCTTTAAACCTTCCTCCACTCAGACAGCCCTAAGATCACTTATTGCCCCTCTCATTTCCTCAGTTTGTGTTATAAGGTGTACAGGTCTCCACCAGCATTACACCCAATAATGGATAATAAAACACTCATATTAATAATTATCACTAATATGTTTTTTTTTGCCAATACCTTAGTGATCCTTGTATATTGGCTGTGTCTGCAACAGTACCTAATTTAAACCCCCTATTATTATTGTATTAAACAATTTATTTAGAAGCTGCTGTTTGAAAAGTCTTTCCATACAGTCCACGCACACATCCATAGCAAATACTATTATATCCCTTGTTAAAAACTGAATTGTCTGAGAAGATTGTGTAAACACATTCTCTGGCATATGGCACCTTAAGTCACTTTTGTAACTCTTCCAAAAGAGAAGAAAAGGAAATATTTTACAAAGAACAACCTGCTACTTGTGGTTTTGATCACAAAATGTTTTGGAACACTGTGAAATGCATGGGAATTGGAAACTCATCTTAACAGCTGCCTACAGCACTCAAGTGTAAGAACACTGTCACCACTGACAAAACTAGAAGAGTTGAAAGCTTCAAATATCAATTTGTCTGTGAGCCACGCATTTTAATATGATTCACCCGCTCACGTATCCAGCATTACTGCCACTGCGTTAGAGTGTTTCTCCTTTCAGTCAGCACTGGTAAAAGAGCTAGCTGAAGAACAATCTGCATAATAATATATTGGGGTAAAGTGAAGTTAATTTAGTAGAGGCTTGCTTGATTTGATTCCCATGAGAAGCCATTATACTGTACGGATGAAAATGTACACACTTACAATGATAACTCACTCTAATTAACAGCTTCTGTTAAATGACTTAAAGGTTCCACACTAAAAGATTATGCTCACCTGCCAATTCTCAACAATGGTATCATAGTGTACAACATGGCATTAAAAAGTTTCTTAAAAAAATTATATAATTGACCAATCAGCTATGCACATTGTCACCATCCCCCCATTCAACTCTTTTCACTGTGATCTTTGCACTCTTAACTGGCCCTTGCTTCATACACCCTGTACATACACCAGTACATTAAATCTTTAGAAAATCTGTCCCTGTACCTTGGCCAACTTCTATTTCCTTTGATATATCTTACATTGGTTACTTCTAAAACCGCTCATTCCTTTGGTCATCATTTAGTCCAGTTCTCCAACACCAGAAAGTGGAATGAATTCCAAAGGTTTATACAAATATGCAATCTGGTCTGCTAAATAATCAAATAAATATGTATATACAGTTGTGCTCAAAAGTCGGCATACCCCAGAAGAATTAGTAATAGATGTACCATTTTTAGAGAAAACATAAGTGAGCAGGCAAACCATCGTTTTTTCTGCATACCCTCAGTTCTTAATATGGTGTATTGCCCCATGTCACGACAGCCAGGATTTGATAAGGCTGTCGTGGCATGGAACTGAGGGTGTGTGGGACTGATTCAATGTTTATATGTATTATTATTTAGATTATGTATGGTGTTTGAGATGAGTTAATATAGACGTGTTGGGTTTTGACCTACCAACTTCTGGACATTGGGAGTGTGGTAGGCACTTGGTTACTCATTATGCATGAATGGTGCACTAGGTGAAGACTCACACCGGCGCATTATGAGTAATAAAGATATTTGTTCAGCCCTGTTCCGAGACCAGGGCTGAATAAATATCTTTATTATGAGTAATAAAGATATTTATTCAGCCCGTTCCGAGACCAGGGCTGAATAAATATCTGTATTATGAGTAATAAAGATATTTATTCAGCCCTGGTCTCGGAACGGTTGGCGCGTGCTATTGTGGTTTCATCCCTGTTTGTGTGTTGGTGTTCCTATGACTATGCTCTGACGGAGGTATTCTAATCATTGTGTCCTCTCCACTATATGAGTTGTACTTAGTTTAGCCAGGAATATGTTGCATAGTTTAGCCAGGCATACGCTCTTCGCTTACTGTGACGCACAGTAACTAAGTAATATCTTGTGTAGCTACTATGTGTCCATAAGCAGTATCAGTATCAGGAATATCTGTGTTCATTAAACTTCACCGAACACCACCTCCCTGCATTTGTCTCCGTTGTTCCACTACTGCAATAACACCTGCTGCACCACATTAAGGAATATCTCGTGACATCTCGTGACATTCCCTTTAGCATCAATGACAGCGTGCAGTCGTTTGTGATAGTTGTCTATGAGGCCCCGAATTCTTGCAGGTGGTACATTCGTCTCGGCAATACGCCTCCAGGTCATGCAAATCCTTTGGTTGTCTTGCATGAACCACATCTTTGAGATCTCCCCAGAGTGGCTCGATGATATATTAGGGTCAGAAGACTGTGGTGGCCACTCCAGAACCTTCACCTTTTACTGCTGTAACCACTGGAGGGTCAACTTGGCCTTGTGCTTAGGGTCATTTTGTGCTGGAAAGTCCAAGAGCGTCCCATGCATGGCTTTCATGCAGAAGAATCCAAATTGTCTGCCAATATTGTCCAATAACATGCTGCATTCATCTTGCTATCAATTTTCACAATGTTCCCCATGCCTTTAGAGCTCACACACCCCCAATATATTAGTTAGCCACCACCACACTTCATAGTGGGGATTGTATTCTTTTCACTATAGGCCTTGCCTTGTTGACCCCTCTCCAAACAAAGCGCTTATGGTTGTGAACATAAAGCTATATTTTGGTCTCGTCACTCCAAATTACAGTGTGCCAGAAGCTGTGAGGCTTGTCAAGGTGTTGTTGGGCATATTGTAACTGGGCTTTTTTGTGGCACTGGCACAGTAAAGGCTTCTTTCTGGCAACTCAACCATGCAGCTCATTTTTCTTCTCAAAGTTGCTATATTGTGCTCCTTGAAACAACCACATCCTCTTTTTCCAGAGCAGCCTGTATGTTTCCAGAGGTTACCTGTGGGTTTTTCTTTGTTTCCCGAAACAATTCTTTAGGCAGTTTTGGCTGACATATTTCTTGGTCTACCTGACCTTGGCTTGGTATCAAAAGATCCTTGAATCTTCCACCTCTTAATAAGTGATTGAACTGTACTGACTGGCATTTGCAAGGGTTAAAATTAAAATTAACCTTTAATTTCCATTTTAAAAATTTCCATTTTAACCTGTGTGTGTCACCTTCCAGGCCAAACTTTCAAGGGTATGTAAACTTTTGATCAGGGCCATTTGGGTGATTTCTGTCATCAGTATGGTTTACAAAGGTGCTAAAAACAGTGTGATAATTAATGGCTTCATATGATCACTATCCTTACATAACAGTCAGATTTTTTTGCATGAACAGTCATATTGTCAAAATCAATGCTGAAATTTCACAATTTCTGCCATGGTATGCAAACTCATGAGTACAAATGTAGATATACAGTATAAAACCTATGGTTTTCATAGGCGCTTGGGAAACACCACTCATACAAAGATTAGATATTATTTGCTATATATCAGGCTGTCAACAAAACATATATTCCAAAATGTATATATATGTCTTTTGTCTTACCCCCCCCCCCCTTTTTCTCCCCTCCCAATGGTGTTATCTAATTTCCTTCTAAACCTGCCTTGTCTTTCTGAACAGATGCAGGATGGTGAAGTGCGCTCATATGGTTCATCCAACCACATGTCGCCGAGCTGGCCGATTCTTTTCACACTGCTTATCCAACACACAAGCCTTGTGTCAGATCATGTATAGCAGCCGCGGTTGGTGGATCTTAATTAGGGGTGTCGGGCTCGCATTACCATCCGGACTGGGGGAAACGGTACGTTATCACACAATGGTTTGATGAGCTACGCACCATTCCATTCGCTCCAGTCGCGAACTTTATGCGAGCCCGGCATCCCCAATTAAGATCCACCGACCGCGGCTGATGTACAGGATGATTAAACTCATAACTATACTTTTGTGATTTAATTTACAGGTGCCCGATCTGGACACAAGGTGTCGCTGGAGAGCAATGTGGCAAGGTATAGTAGATAATCCAACCTATGCAAATTTGTGCTGCCTCGACCTGGAAGCTCCAGGGCAAAGTTGGAGAAGCCATAGTCAGCGTTGAACCAATGACTATTATGTTGTAGCCTGTCCTACAAGGAAACGACTCAGCCCACTACGCCACATACGGACACCCTAGTCTTGACATTGTTCACAAATAGCCTACGTGCAATGAAATTATTACATAACACTGACTTGAGTAGACTTGGGTAAATTATTGGGTACCAAATGAACTAATCAAAGGAAAAATATTTGAGAAAGACTTTGGGCGAGTCTCCGATAGAGATGGGAGATATGGTCAGTGTGGAGATATCTGGACATCAGGAAGATAGTAGTCAGGAAGATAGTAAAAGAACATCAGTCTGGGAAAGGCTATAAAACCATCTCAAAAATATTTGATTTCCATCAGTCCACTGTCAGCGATATCATTTAGAAATGGGGAGCAAATCTGTTAAAAGTGTACACTGTCCCAAAGTTGGTGTATTGTTCTAAGCTCCGGACTGTCTCTGCCCTTTCTCTCATTCTCCCCCATCTGTCTCCCTGGCTTCTGTTTCCTTGTTTCCTGTCAATAAAAAATAATAAAAAATGTCCCCCCAAAAAATCTTTAAAAAAAATACAAGGGTACGCCCTTGTAAAATATCCCCAAAAGCCACAAGAAAAAATATAAATCAGGTAGATTCCAACTCAAACATAACTCTCTATCTTAGATTACTGTGAATGCTTCAACAATAAGAAGAACACCAAAATGGCATTGATGGGAGTGTTGCTATGAAGAAGATTCTGCTGTTAAAAAAGAACAAAACTGCACACATTAACTTTGCCAGAGACCACCTGGACAAACCGGAAGGTTTCTAGAAATCCATTCACTGGACATAATTGTCCAAAATTAAAATCTTACATTACAGTAAAGTACCGCACCAGTCCGCACCCATCACGGTACAGAGGGTGTTCCCATCTTTAACCATCCCGCTGGGTAGCATACAGTACCGGTCTATATCGGAGGAAAAAAATACCTAGTACTCGTCTAGGATGAAGCAGACCGGTGGATAGGATAACGAACTGAGATATTCAGCAGCCAATGTTCATTGCTTTTTTTACTTGAATTGACACATTTGCTTGAGGTTTCTAAATAACATTTCCATTATATGCACTTATAACATCAATACATAAAAATAGCAATGGGTACAATGATTATAATCCTTTTATTTATTATTTTCAGCAGAAATTGCCGAAATCTCAGGTCTGTCTTTGATAACTGTCATGCATTGTAGGCGTTGCTTTTGTGTGTAACAAAACACTACATATTGTAGTGTGTTGAAACATTATCTTATATGATTCACTTTTTTCATATTTTTTAAATATCAAGAAATAATAGGTTTTATAGCTTAATAAGCATGTCTCTGAAAGGGGAAATAGCCTTCTGACCAGTGAAATTATACACCCCTATTAAACTGAAATATGGTACTTCTCTATGCAAACAGTTGTTTGAATCAGACTTACAATTTGCCTGGTATTGATGTTGTTTCTACCAATTGTTTTATTTATATTTTCTGTACATTGTTGAGGCATACAATTGTTTTTCTCTCTATATAGATGTGGTACAGTAATGCACAATTCTCTATCCCACTGTCAATCACAAAAGCTTACAATGTGCAAACCATTCTCTGTTCGGTTCTGGAAACAAAAGCTGCACTGTACTCGACCAATCCATGTTGACATGGAGCAATACGGTGCGCTTTGATGTGGTCAATGGAAATTAGGCTTATCAGAACTTCTATATTTGGTGTAAACCCAACACTGCCTATCACCAAAATAACCTTATTCCAAAAGTCAAGCATGGTGATGGGAATGTCAAGATCTGGGGCTGCTTTTCTTCCTCTGGAACTGGATGAGTCCACATCACTAGGAAACCATAAAGCCTGAGGTATACCAGAAGATTATTCAACAGAACATCAGGCCATCAGTCAAGTAGCTGATGCTGGGACAATAATGGGTCCCAAAGCATTCAAGCAAATTTACCAAATAAGAAGAAATAAGGTTTTTGTTTTGGATTTGCCAAGTTAAAGTCCTGACCTTAATGAATTCAAGATGCTGTGGAAGAACCTGAAGTAGGTAGTACATGCCAGACACCCCTCAAATATCCCTTAATTGGCTGAACTCATAGGAGGAGTTGGTCACAACCAATCAAAACAGATGTCACAGTCTGATTAATGGCTCGTGGAGACGTTTACTCCAAGTAATCTCTGCCAATGCCACAAACTATTTAATGAAATAATTAATATATTTTTCCACATGGAATCTCAGTTTTTGTTGAATAAACTACTTTTGTTAAATACACAATGTAAATACATAATTGTATGATTATATTTGTGTCATTTATTTTGAATGTCTTTACTATGAGTGGGTGTTTAGATAGGATAATAGAAAGATAATAATTGTTTACTTTGTTATACAGAATTCATGACCATCCAAGTACTGTTAACATACTTTCAAGCAGAACTGTAATTTCAATGAAAAACCTTTTGTTCATAAAGAAACAGTCAATCGTTATAAAACTTCCTAAGCAACTTATTTGACCCTTTGAATTTAGAAGGTCGTATAGCTTAGCTTCTGAATATAGACATTGCACCAGTCACGTACATCTTCTAGCACATTTTGGTTTGTTTCCAGCACAAGTAATTGTGCCGATTAATGGGAAACATATTTTTTATCATTAATTTTGTTTACTGCAAATTGGGGGTGGGCCAAAGATGTTTGGAACCTCTGATAGACCAGACAGACCCCTATCTCTACCGAGTTCAAATTAAAAAAATACATCAGAAAAACTTAATGAATGTTAGGTCAACAATAAATGCCATATTATGAACACTCTGTTTTACTGAACACGGATACATAAAATAAATATGTTCGTCTGATAGAATGACATTTGCCATTTTTGTCACCTCACTCCCTTGAGCTGCTTGACCCAAAAATAACCTCAGCTGTCCCGCCGCGTCTGTCTATTGCCATTTGTACAGGCTAAAAGAGATCAAATGTTTGACAAAATAAATCTCTCCTTTATTCGATAGGTTTTTAAAGACCAACCAATACCGTTACTGTGTGCAAATTAATCAATCAGTTAATGTAGACTATAAGGCAATATTGGTGGTTTTGACAATCTTGTCACTAAAAACTTACAGACGTTGATCGGACCAGCAATGTTGCACTGTAAACGTAGCGAACATATTTTGGGCAGTTTAAAAAGTGACATTACCAACACCACATGAATGAAGATCAATTTATAAATATTAAACTCGAGCATATCAAATATATTTGGCTAGTATGCCTGGTGACATTAAACTTTATGTTGATTAGTATTTAGGGAAGCTGGGTTATTTCAATTCAGGTAATGTTCTGCTCACCTTGATTTTTCTGCAAGCCTCTGATTAAACAAATCCTTACACATGTGTAGGCCTTCTAAAACTCAACAAAGAAAGGTTATCCGATTTTTATTATCCGTTGAAATCCCAACAATTTTATGTTCTGTGTGGATCAATATTTCGACAATGATGATTTTGTATCCAGGAAAGTATAACATCCCCCCAGTCTCCTGCGTTGGGCGGTTGACTAGGCTTATTTCTTTTTTCTCCTTTGGTAGACTACGTGATGGCCAAATAGCTGACGTTCCTATTTCGGTACAGCCTCCATTCCAAAATAGACTTGTCATTTACTGTAGAGATAGCCTAGGTGCTAGAGCAGGGGGCTGGACTGGGTGGCAGATTATCTTCTGACTAAACCGAAACAGCAAATACAAAATGCTCGGAATTGGCCATTTACGCGGGCACTTGGCCTGTCCGTGTTTACTCCATCGTTTACTCAAAGACAATTGATATACAGTCAATCAGCAGTCTAGGGCTAATGGGATAAAAGAGGAAGCAAACTTTAATTTCACTAAAAGTGCACCATGGAAGAACTCAAGCTTCCGAACTTCGAAGATCCTCTCTAGGTTTCTTCCTAGGTCTCGACCAGAGTTTTTCCTCTAGCCAGCCACTAGATCTTTGTTGTTTCTTGCTCTTTGGAGTTTTTACTTGGTGACAACTGCTGATGTAATATGGCTTCATAAAATAAATGTATAATTTAATAACTATTCATATTTTACATGAGCAAATTTAAGAAAGACTCCCATTGATCCACCTAAATTGAAATTAAAAAAATACGCTGCTCAAATAAATGAAGGGAACAAGCAATCATCACAGTATAACACCAAGTCAATTAAACTTCAGGGATATCAATCTGTCCATTTAGAAAGCAGAAGTGATTGTGAATCAATGTCTGTTTTGGTGCTAATGAAATAAAAACAGGTGAAATTGAGTGGCAACAGCAAGTCAAACCAATAAGGGAATGGTTTTGCAGGTGGTGGCCACAGACAATTGCACTCTCCTTATCCTTACTGACTGATTCTTCTTCAGTTTTGTAATTTGCTAGTGTCCTTGTCACTACTGGTAGCATGAGGAGGTACCTGCAGCCCATTCAGTTTGCACAGTTAGTCCAGCTCCTCCAGGATGGCACATCCATACGTACCATCGCAAGAAGGTTTGTGTGTCTCCCATTACAAGAGTACTCAAGAGCATGGAGGAGATACCAGGAGATGGACCATTACACGAGGAGGACTGGACAGGGCCGTAGAAGGGCATCAATCCAGCAGCAGGACCGGTATCTGCTCCTTTGTGCAAGTAGGAACAGGAGGAGCACTGCCAGAGCCCTACAAAATGACCTCCAGCAGGCTACTGGTGTCATATGTCTGACCAAATTGTCCATGAGTGTGTCTTCAGAGTCCAAACGTCCTTTAGTGGGACCTATGCTCACAGCCCAGCACCACGCAGCTCAAATGGCATTCGCCAGAGAACACCAGATTTGGCAGGACCGCCATTGCTGCACCGTTTGAGAGGAGGTTCCAATTAAGCACGTGACAGATGTGAGAGTCTGGAGACACTTTGGTGAACGCAATGCTGCATGCTACCAGCGTTACCGGTTTGGCGGTGGGTCAGTGATGGTTTGAGGAGGCATAGTCTTGGAGGGTCGCACAGACTTCCTGGTGAAAGCCAGTACCCAGACTTCTGGTCCCAGGATGAAGTCCTCAGACCCATCATCAGAACTTATGCTGGTGCAGTGGGCCCTGGGTTCCTCCTGGTGCAGGACAATGCTCGGCCTCATGTGGTCATGGCGTATAGAGAGTTCTTGGATGATGAAGGCATTGAAACCAATGACTGGCCCTCACATTCCCCAGACCTGAATCTTGTCAATAAAACACTAAATGAATTGCCATTTTAAAAAAATGATTTCATTGTTCATCACTTACGCCCTGAATTTTCAAGCTAGATCCATTAAATGATTACTGCCAAAAAGTTATATCAGAATGTTTTGCAATATTTTTAAAATCTGAAAAATGTTTTTCTGGGTTCACTGTCAATATCATTTATTGGGTACTTCTTAATTTGATTATGTAAATTTTTTCAAAATTCTTGATAACACTGAATAACTACAGCTAATCAAAATACGCCTCACTGGCTACAAGCCCTCATACGTGCATGGGGGAGAGTTCATCCTTTTTCCAGCATGACAATAAACATGCAAGTATACGTTTTTTGCACTAAACTACCTCAAAGCATTATAGAGGTCTACAGTTCATCAAATATTTAATTTATATTTTTCTCTTTTTTCATTCACGTCCTTCATTTAAACATCATTTTAAATATTTTTAACATTCCTCAGAAAATAAAAAAATAGATTTTCCACATTAAATGTGCTAATTGTGGAATTGAGTCATAGCAATGAAGCAAATTTCCATTTCAGTTGCTTGCTAAAAAATACTAACAAAGTTAATTTATTGCAAAATCAAACAGCAAAAATTTTTGGGAAAAGGACTAGCAGCACAAATTGGTCCAACTGCTCATGGTAGAGGATGAGCAAGGCTGAGTAGCTTACCTTGCAACATCGTTCTCCGGTGACTCTTTGTGTGCAGATCGGGCGTTTGTCCGTTCAATCATGAAAGCATTGTTTGCAAATCTGTTATTATTCAGTTTACACCTGCCGAGGAGTTGCCAACAAAGCAGGATCAGGAGAAATTGGACACAACCAATTTGGAGGGGAGAAATATGGGTAGTAAAAACAAACAATGGATCATTTTTCCTTTTAGATTGCATTTTAAGTACAAATTATTTTTTGACCGAATTCTAACATTGCTAACAAATTAAACATCTCTAAAATATATTGTATACTACATTTTCTTTTATTTGAAATCCAGTACATTACATCTTGACACACGTCAATGATTAAATACACATAAAATAAAAATTCCTTTGCATGTATGCAGTTACAGGAAACAAATAACATGTTTGATAAAGCTGTGCTGAAAACAAGTTATTTGGCATTGTTCATCCTCAGCTATTTTTTCTTAAATAAACAAACAAAACGTACAAACATAAGGTAGATGTCTCCACAACTACTCAACACTAGAATATGAAAACTTAGCACCTTGTACCAGTCAAAAATATTTTTTTTACTGGTTTATAGTGGATAAAAAGCAATGATATTGAGTGGGGAAAATGAATGATGTGATTAAATAATCACTATTAATCAAAAGGGTTTAGAACAGTTCCCCTCCCCAATTGCTTTGTATTGATCAGGAAGGCAAACAGTGCAAAAAGAAAAACTAAGATGAATTCTTATCAGGTGAATATGATGTGATCACTTATTTTAAAATCTATCTATTGGAGATTTTACACATGCCTCACCCACAAATTTTTTACGATTCCCATTGTTAATGCCAACCGTGCCAAACCTACCAAAATAAATATTGTACATTATATTCTATTAAAAATGCACTGTAAAATAAAATCAAAGGGTTTTATATAAAACAGTTTCTAATGTAACACATTTTTACCCAAAGGCACTGATCAAAATTAAACAAAACCTAAGAAACAAAAGATGTGAGAACTAGCTCTGGAAATTTACACACACAGTCACTAGCATGGCTCCACAACTAGAGCTCATCACATTATTAAAACATAGGCTACAACAAATGAACACAAACAGCAATACTGAATGTAGCACTGACTATGCGTCAACATGTTACAAATTCATTTACCCCACTAGGGTAAACCTTTACTGACCAGAGGTAACAACAAGCAGGTCTGTGATAGGCCCACCTTGTGGAAAATAACAACACTACACATGGTGATGCTATATGCACATTGTACACATGAGAGGCCAGTCAAGATGCGACTTTCACTCACTGTCCCTATGAGGCCTCAGCTTCAATATCTCTATTAATATAAGTTTTATTTTTCTGTCAGTGCAAAACTGTTTAGTTAATGTTAGTTTAGCATAGTTAGGCTAATGTTCACGCACACACCCCTTCAAAACACACGTAAACAAAATGTAGTAAAGGAAAAAGTCATCAAAAATCTGTTCTCTCTAAAGTTTTCCAGTAGTCGAGGACAGAGATAGAGGCATAGTCTAGTGTTTGGGTCGTTTGGGCATAGATATCAGTGATGGAACTGGGTGTCATGTTTCAATAAGTGGTTCTGGTTACGGTAACAAGAATACATCTTGTCAAATTTTTCTAGGGGTGACGGGAGGATTACATTCATCATTTACTGCAGACAAGCTTGCTTTCCTTTGAGATGTACTGTACTGATGAAACCCCTAGGGGGTGCTAACACACACACGAAGGTGGACGATTGCTTGACGATTGCTTCATTTCAAAGACGCATATCCCAATTATTTAAGAAGGGGAAAAAAAAGTATAGCTTGTATTTTGTACAATGTTGCATGGGACATACATTCAGCCAAATAATTTAGCTTCACATGGGGCACCGATAACAATTTTGTAAAGGCATTGCCATTACAATAGATTTTAATCATATATGGTAATAAATGATTTACTATAAAGATATATAATCATGGAAACCAATAAATACTTAATATATTAATATTTGATGAAATAAAAAGGAACATTTCCGCATTTAAAATGCCATCTTAGGCAGTTGAGGAAAGGAAAGTAAATACTGATATAGTATGTATTTAGGAAAATAGCTACTGCAAACAATTGACATATTTCCAAAGATTTTACCAACAGCCCTTTTTTTATGAGAAGTCCACTCCTTGGGTGGTCATTTAGGGAAATTTTGCATGAAAAAATTAATGGGCAGGGCTAAACATGGAAGATATTTTGATACAGAATAATCAAGCCATCATGTATTGAATCCAGGTCACCCAGGACTTAATACTGAAGAAAACATTTGGCCAATTAAAATCAAAGACTGCATTTCTAAATTAATTACTTTCGGCTTCAAAATGTATTCAGTTACTGTAGTCCATATCTAGAGGATTTGTCAGTTTTTCTTGTCACGTCCTACTTGTTCAGAAGTGTAGTGGTAGTAGTATAGTTGCAGCTTAATTCATGTCACTTCAGTACAACTATTCCTAGCAGTAAACTGCCAAAACAACGAAGATAAAATATTATTATAAAGGTAAGATGCTAAAGTGTACTCGCAATGTCAAGCAATAAGTAAGGGCCAAGTAGACCAATGTATAACTTTGCACGCAACATCCATTGCATTCTGAAAATTGCCAGGCAGCTGACGAGGCACCTTTACTAGATAGGATTAATCCTTATTCACGGGTCAGACATCATTTTCACTACGAGCAACAGAGCCGGCCTAGCATTGTAAACCTCTCGGTTGCACAAAACAATTAAATGCAACAAACGTGAAAAAACGAAACAACAACAAAAACACAACCAAAGTGAGGTGTTGCTGTGCACCATGCTCATGCCTGCTTTGCAAGTGTCCTGACCTGTGCATAACAACCTTTCCCCAGAGTTCCAAATGCAAACACAAACCCACAAAAAAGGAAGAACGATTCCTTAAGTCCGCTGTCTCACACTCCAACAAACAAACGAACAAACTTCAGTCCTCTACGAGCCAGGTATATACACTTTATAACAACATGATGACATGGAGAGAGGAATGGAAGACATAAGTTCGGTTTCCCTGATGCTGCAACTCCTGATGTGTTTTGATAAGAGGCATAGAGGAGGTGAAGGCGGAGCTTGCGGTTATCCAGTGAGTTCTGACGACTGCCGGTGTCGTGTGATGTGATGTCATAAAGGTCCTATACACCCCAAAAGATCATCTAAGGCCACAATGTTCATTGAGAAAAGAAAGTGTAAACACTGCAAAAGAGAAGAGAAAAGACCATCACAAAACTTCCGGGAACCATTTTTAAGGCCCAATGTAGTTGTGTGTACAAACAAAATGTTTCAAACATACATTTTACCTATACAGGGCAGTCCATAATTATTCAGAGCAGTGGATCCTAAAACTCTCCTTAAATACCCCTAGATGTGCCACAATTTAACTATAGCCCTGAACTTGTACACAAGATTCACTAATCAAGGACTTGTTGAAGTAAAGTAGGTATGCTAGCTCAGGGTTTAGTTGAAATACTGGGCACTTTCAAAAAGGGACAACATACAAAAGGATTTACCTTAGTGCAAAAACAGTACTGGATAGATATTATTCTGGCAATATTAGCTTAGACATCAAGAAGGAGTCCTTGGGAAGTAAGGAGACATAGGTGAGATGGTACATACCCCATTATTTAAGGCACTTCAACAGTCACTCCAGAGTCCTGTTTAGGAGTCGACCCGCTGTTTAGGATCTCCTCTTCCTCTGCATCCTCCTCCTCTTCCTCGGTCCAGCCTCCCAGGCGCAGTGGGGTGGGCACACTGGACAGGCTGACTGCCGTGTGGCCGCTGTGCGTCTGCCCACCTTTACGCACAGATACAGACGTGTCATAAGCCAACACCCACCCAGCTACCAAACACGTTACGTCTGACCTCCGCAAAGATAAAATAGAGTGAATAAGATGAATGACGTACCGATATTTCTGCTTACATCTCTCATTGGCACATTATTCTGCCAATGGCCTGATGTTCTCTGGTGGGGCAGTGAGTTCTGTTGGTGGACCTTGGGACAGAGAGTGAGGAATGTCAACATCTGTCAAAAGGCAACATGAAAGTTCCTATTTGTCTCATTGTAACAAGCAAGACTTGCAGCTAAAAAAACA
>JACXGM010006786.1:0-32025 GCA_016801145.1 Umbra pygmaea | reverse complement strand
AGGGCTCTCTCTGTCTTACGTCATCGTTGGCCTTGCTTCCTTCGTCTCCTCTCCTAAAGGAAAGTCTTATCTTGACCCTGAACATTCTCCCTGTCTGTCTATATGTCCTAGAATGTTCCTAAAGGCCTCAACTAATAGCCATATAACTCTCTCATCTAGTAATACCATTCTAAACTGTTCAAACTGTATTTAAACATGATTATATAGAATATAATTACCAACACTACATAGCACCATTTTTAAAGATAGGTGCTACATAGCACTTAAAGTGGTTCCCCTATGATTACAAGCCAATGAACTACTTTTAGTACAATTTAGCACCATTTGTTTTTAGAGTGTATGGTGATTTGTCCATGTCTCATTGGGAATTAGGCATAGAACTTTGAGATCATAAATTTTGTTTGGTTTTCTCCTATTGAACAGACACTTGTGTCATTGAGTTTAAGAAAGCTTTACAGGTCGCCTGATCGCGCATAAACACAATTCATGTCAGCACCTCCATGCATTGAGCTAGCTCCCCCTTAGCACCTCCAGTGAAAAATGTCTGGCGGCGCCGTATGGTCGTAGGTTACTCATTATTTTAATTAAACAAATGAAATAATTGACTTAAGGCATAATACTTAAGTGTAGCATAGTGTTTCCTTTGTTTAATTAAAATCATGAGTAGCCTACGACCCTGCATTTGATCCTATTTCCTACACAAAATGTGACAGAACGTGATTAACACTTGTCTTTTATTCACAGGTTTACTCGCCTAGCCATCCTGGCAGCTCCATTCATTTAAAAAAACAGCGTTGCAAATGACTAGCTACGCCAATCAGAGGCGCGCGCCGGAAGGCGGTAGCCAATTGAGAAAATGCCGCCTTAAATTTGTGCCGCCCTAGGCGGCTGCCTAATCTTGCCTAATGGGCGGGCCGGCCCTGAGTGTTGGTCAGTGACTCCGATGTATAGTGACTTCGACATAGGGCTGGGCGATAATTCAATATTTATCGTTATCGAGTTTGTGAAAATAATATCAAGAAGAATATCCCATATCGATATATCGCAATACCAGCTGTTTTTCTTCTGAAACAAAGAAACATCCAACGAATGAGGGGAATTTCATATTGCTTGTAGTTAAGTTTTACCTGAAACTTCTAAACAGAAATATAACAAGGTCAATATTGTTTTTATTTGTTTATACAGCAGACTATACACTTTTATGTAATCAAGTCAATGTGTTTGTTCCTATAATACATATATCCTGCCAGGTCCATCAATTTGTGTATCATCTTCATTAAAGGATTATGGAAATATATAAATGTTGTTAACCTTGTCCAAATAGCTGCAGAGATTCGTCCACAGACTATGACAGATAGACAATGTAATTACTTTAAAATACATGTATTAAATGCATTACACTTATGATGACAAAAAGTATTACTTTTACAACACACACACAGTTTTCAGTCAATTGTTAACTAGTTAGCAAGCTTTCTATAATGTTAGCTAGCTAAGTAATATTGAGTAAGTTACGGTTAAAATGCACTGTAATACTCGGTGTGAGGTAAGCCAAAGACAACTCCGTTATGCAACGTCATAACGTAGACACATTAGTACACATATTAAACAAAAGGCGAAACAGCTATTTTCCTGTATTGAATATCCGGTATTGAACTTACCATAACTGAAAGTTGATGTAGAATATTTTTATCCATAGCTGACTGACTGTATTATCACCCGAGCGACTCCCAGGTTCAGCTAGTGCATATTGCAACAGGACCTCCGGGGAAACGTCATGTGAACTTGCGCAGTACAGGGCAACGTAGGCGGGCGCAGTCCCGCGGTTCTGCGCGCGTTCATTGTGCGCGTTCATCATGCTTAGTATAATAACTCTGGATTTGGCTACTAGTGAATTTTAAAAATGTAAAAAATTTTACGTTTTAAACAAGGACCCTTTAAGTGTTCGGGCTGGTAAGTTGATGTACCCCAAAAAAAATGATCCACTGACTTATAGAAGTTTCTTTCACCATGAAAGTCTATGGGAAAAAATGCTTTTGGGCCGCATGGGTGCAGTTCCACAGTTGGCCGCTAAGCCCATGGTTGCATCAACTTCCGTGTCTAAGACTACCGCCTTGGGCCCACCGCCTAGAGGGAGTGCAGTGGCATAGACTGTGCAGTCGATATCCTCTCAATTCATGGGAGAGAATGTCGCTACCGCCACCTGCTGGTGTGGCTAATTAACTGCTCTCACACGTACGCCTTACAAATCTGTTTTTGCAGATCGCAGCGGGACAGAGTGGACAAAAATCCACACCTGTGTAAAAAGGGAGTTGCAAATGTCACGTGACCTGCAAATTGCCCGGAAGCAATACGCAAATGCGTAAAAACAGTTTTGTGTGTAGAAATGGATCCACAAAAGCGTAAATCACACTTTGTATGTGTAATAAAAATATATTTGTACAGATTAAATTGTGTGTATTTACAAATCACACATTATTTTTGTGAATATGATTTTACACAACACAAATGTAAAAATACATGTTTTAGGTTGTGAGATATTTGTGTATATGTTTATTTACAGATCTCTGCAGTACACATTGGACAAAATTCCACAAATGTGTAAAAAGGAACTTACAAATGTAACGTGACGAACAAATTCACAGGAAGTAATTTGCGAATGTGTAAAAACTGTTTTGTGTGTAGAAATGGATCCACAAATGCGTAAATCACAATTTGTATGTGAAATAAAAAGATATTTGTACAGATTTGATTTTGTGTATTTGCAAATAGTAAGATATTTGTGTATATGTTTATTTACAGATCTCCGCAGTACACATTGGACAAAATTCCACAAATGTGTAAAAAGGAACTTACAAATGTAACATGACCCACAAATTCACAGGAAGTCATCTGCAAATGTGTAAAAACAGTTTTGTGTTGTACACATTACCCTGTATTTTTGTGGATATGATTTTACACGTCACAAATGTAAAAATACACATTTGCAGATAGTGAAATATTTGCGCATCATTGTACATATTTGTAGATTGTCTTCTGTGGGTTACAAATATTAAAGTCCAATTAATTCTTCCATACCCTAATGGTTCATTTGTTTTCATGTGTGCTGGAAACATTTACTTCAGAACTCTTACAAAAACAACATGGTGCCATCATGAGATTTAAGCTGTAGAACAAAAAGAGTTATTAAATGATTAAGTAAGTCTAAATATCAGAATCTTTTAAAAGATAGCATTGACTTGGAATGAAATTGGTTCACTCTAAAAAAATAAACAATACCTCAGATGCTGTAAACTATTTTTTTCCATGTATCTGTAGCTTAGCTTGCTAAATATAGCTGGGGGGAGCTTCAGTGTAGTGAAGCTTCATTTTATGTAGAGTAACTGGTTGCTTAGCTCACTACATTTTCCAAGTAGCTTGCCCAACACTGATTTGGACTGTGTGGATCGGGAGCTGACATCCCGAAGGTGTGGGGTGACCAGGAGCACAGAGGTGGAAGAAGGAAGAACCAGTGTAGGGACGTGGTGTTTATCAATTGCCTGTGGATAGGAAGTAGAAGACATGACCACAAGAGAGCGATTCATACCAGACTCCCAAGAATATCCCAAGAAACCATTCCTGCAAATTCCTCCTGACTGTAGAGCAGATTTGATCCCCAACTACCGGAATGGTTTGGGTGATCCTATTGCAGTCAAACAATTGTTTGTTATTATTAATTATATATACAAAATTCTCTAGGAAACTAAGTGTGGTTAATACTAATGCTCAGTGGGTAGGGAGTCAGACTTGTAGTCAGAAGGTTGCTAGTTCGATTCTCGACTGAGCCAAATGTTGTTGTGTCCTTGGGCAAGACACTTTACCCTAATTGCTCCCAGGTCGTTGCTGTAAATAAGAAATTGTTCTTAGTCAACTTACCTGGTTAAATAAAGGTTAAATAAAAAAAAATTAAAATACTTGTGTTTAATCATGTCAATTCCAATGCAGCTCTATGGCAGCGTCCCCTTTCCCCAAAAAGTTTCCTCTGCCAACTTGCTCAGAGGACCCCCAGCTGTGACAGATACTAACAAAATTCCAACTGTGTCAAGGACATCAATAAATCCATTATATTCGAGATACACATGACCTGAATTATGATATTCATGTTCCACTTAAACTAAAACCAAGCATGAAATTCCCCTGTCATTGTACAAACAATCAGTTCAGCTCAGTGACAGTCAAAACAATCATTTAGGAGGTACTTCATATTGTCCATGTGTAAAGACACAAATTACAAATTTCATAATTAAACACAACTCTTCATTTTTTATAGGAAATTGCACAGACAAAAAAGTTATGTGGTGCCTTATGGGATTCCACTTCCTCATGAAACCCAAATCATTATGGACTTGCTGGAATTGGCTTAGAAATTGCCTAATTAGCTCCTACTACACACTCAAAACATTCCCTTCATCAGCTTTGGGACACTTATGCACATGGAAGAGGCAAGTGTGAACACGTAAAAGGAGAGCGGAAGCAAAAGGGGATGATTTGGGACTAAACCAAGCTCTGTAGCTGGGCCCCCCTCACCAGGCATCTCCTTCAAATTCCCCCATGTTGTTTTTCTTCCAAGTCAAATTATTGCTACATAATGCAAATCACACATGATTCCAAAGAGCTTCCACAGAGACAAAATTTCCTCCAGTTCCCACATTCACATGTTTGCTTCACATAAATGCCATCAAGAAGCAACATGAGCAACACGATACTCTTATAATCTCACACTGCCCTAGCTAATGCCTGAATATCCCTGTTTGCAGTAAAACCATTGTGTTTGTTGAAAACTCGCCAAGTGGTGGAAATGCAGCTGCTATCTATTTAGTCTCAAGGGTCTAGTCAATTTTAGAAAGATAATCTACTGCAATATGCCAAGGCCAGAGATTAAATCATTAAAATCCCAGCATGGGAAAATAATTAGAATGTACCAATAGGTAAAAAGAAATCCCCCAAAATCCCAAATGTAATGTATTCTAAATTGACTTGATTTCTTTAATGAACTCTACTTAAAGACGTGTCAAATATAAGAAAAATGTTTTACATTTAACTACAGATGTCTCTCTCAATCTTGTCAGTAAATAGTGATACATACCGTGGTTTACCACGGGGGAGTATTATAAAAAATAAAAAGGTACAGGTTTTGGCCACCAGGTTGCATCAGTGTGCACAACAGTTGTTAATCCAAAGCTGTGTTTGGCTCACAGCCATTTATAATTTCACTTGCTTGCTCAGTTATTCGATATTACCTGCGTTAAAAAGAAATTCATTAACATGGGTGTAATCTGTAATAGTATTGCTGTTTTCTAATGATTTCAGCAGTGGACATATAGCGTAATGGATTAGACAGCCACCTATACCTCAGAGGTTGTGTGTTCAAAACAATAGTGGAGATATTTTTTGTGCAGATAAAACAATCTAGTATTACCAACAAATCATTTTGGTAAAATATTCTAATGCTACAAAAAATACAAATTGAAGGAATTAATCTTCCTTGTTGTCAGCTCATCCACAGATGAATAAACTGAAGGGTTTGTTGTTCACTTCCTCTTTATGAACAAAATAGTTATGCTGTTGGATCAAATCCGATGAAAGCATATTTGCCACCCACCCTCCCTACATCCCCCGTTTGCACAAACTCCCAGCATTATTTGTTAAGTAGATGTTAGCTGTGTTTTATAAAAAGTTATCACTGTTATAAAAAAATACTGTAACTTCTGAAACATGAAAGTTTGTTTTATCTCCATAAAAAATATCCAGACTCATGTCTTCATCTGCAAATGACCTCAATGGAGACAGGACTACTTTGTTGGCAATTATACCAACGAGAAGGTGGAAGAGAAAAAATTGATTTAGAGTTTGCCAAACACCTTTTGTTGGTGTAAGATGTAAAAAAATACTGTAACTTCTGAAACATAAAAATATGTGACATTCGTTTGTTTTCTTTTATCTCCGCAAACATATATCCCCACAGAAAAATAATTATTTCCACCGGCAGAGTATACAGTAGATTCAAACTCACAATCTCTTGCTTTGTATGTGAATCAATAACCCGTTAGGCAACGGAGCTGTGGTAGAACTCAGGATTGTTTTAATAATACCCTTTTAGTCAGCTTACTGAAACTTATTTTGGTCTAGTGACCAAAACATTTTAATTAAAATTGTTTGTAATGACCTTGAGTGTGCGGAGTTTCTGTTTCTCTTATAAATAAACATTACTCTTCATCTGCCAGTGACGACAATGGAGATAGGTGTATGTTACACGGAGCTTCTATCAAGGAATTACTGCCAAGCCAAAGAAGTGAACTCCATGATTTAGAGATTGGCAAGTGTAAGCTGTATCTCCACATAAAATGTCTGCACATTTTCTCTCATCAAACCCATATCATCTGCCTGAAAGGCGTGTGCTTTAACCACTATACTATGCATGGCGTGAAGATGCCTGCGGAAAACAGCAGTTTTTTTCCTGAATCACGGAGTACACAACCGCGTTTGTGTATTGACAGGTACAATCTCTACATTTTTCTATTAAAAGAAATAGAGTTTCTATTAAAAATGTGATGTCTGTTTGAATACAATAATATCTAAAAAACGTGATGTCTGTTTGTATACAATAATATCTACTAAGCACTGTGATCAGATCAAGTATTGCACAGTAGAATGTGTTGTTTGAATGCTGTGTTTTCAGACCATTTATAATGGTCTAGCACAACTCTCCATCTGTAATAGTCCATTACATGTTCACTTAATGTACCGTACATTGATGTGGTATGAGTGCCTCAAAATTAGATGAGAGACATCTGTAGTACTGTATTTATTTAACTCTTGTTTTGTGCTTAGTACTTACTGTTCTTAGTAATAATAATAATAATAATATAATAATAATAATAATTAGTTCAACTAATATTGCGCTTTTCAAGGACCCAACACGCTTTACACAGTGAAGGGGAAAGCCCACGTCACCTACCACCAATGTGTAGCACCCACTTGGGTGATGCACGGCAGCCATTTTGTGCCAGAACGTTCACCACACATCAGCTATCAGGTGGAGAGGCGAGTAGTTATATATGCCAATTAGGAAGGAGGGGGATTATTTGGTGGCTGTGATTGAGGTGAGGCCTGGTTGGGAATTTGGCCATGACACCGGGGTTAACACCCCTACTCTTACGATAAGTGCCATGGGATTTTTAATGACTACAGAGAGTCAGGACACCTGCTTTTAATGTCCCATCAGAAAGAAGGCACCCTACACAGGGCAGATGTCCCCGTCACTGACCTGGGGCATTAGGATTGCTCTTTACACCAGAGGGAACTACTTTCTGTACTTGGCAGACTCAAGATCTTAGGTTTTTCAAATGACTGCTTTGGTTTCAGTGTGCAGTCCGGTCCGCTGGCTGTCTCTATGGGGGTGCCTCAGGGATGGATTATATACACACAAAATATATTATCCTTTATGTCAAAAACTTTATTTTACAAACAACTTACCTCAAAACAGATTGTGAACTTTTAATTTTAAATGATATAAACATGATAATAAATAAATTATAACATTATAGCAGGTTTTTAACATGATTAGCTATAAAAGGGATGTCATACATAGGCAGAGTCTCTCATTTTTAAAGATGGGCAGAGGCTCTCCATTCTGTGAAAAAGTGTATAAAAGGTTTGTGGAATACCGTAAAAACAATGTTCCTAATTGTCAAATTGCAAAGGCTTTTTAAATCTCATCATCTATTGTCTTCGGGCCCTCAGACAACACTGTATCACTCATCGGCATGATTGTTTCAATGACATTACTAAATGGGCACAAGAATACTTCCAGAAACCACAGTTGGTAAACACAATCCGCCATGCCATCTGCAGATGCCAACTAAAGCTCTATCACACAAAAAGCTCTATCATGCAAAAAAACACGAACGCTGTGCTACGTGAGCTGAACTGTGACATGGAATCTCCCACATATTGTGAAATGTAATTACATGGAAATGCATGAATTATATCTGTTTATTAAAATATATGGGTGACTAACTACAAGGGAAGAACGGCATTCGTGGTTTGACTGGTCGAGACTGTTTTCCCGAGATGGCGCCTGCCTGTATAGGCGAACGGTACTACCCCGACTACTAGCGTTATAAGATAATTAGTGGTTCACTCTAAAACAGGGCACATTCGATTAGTGTATTAGAGCTCTTACTGGTTATGTAAATTAGGCACCGATATGGGATGTCTAGTCAGGACACGGAATGAAGGGATATGCTTTGGAATGTTTAATCAATACGTAAATATATATATAGAGGCAACTTTCCTTTTCTCTTTAACAGTGTAGATGTGGTTCTAATTGAGAGAAAATAAACATTACTGTAAACTAAATATAAACCTCACAATTGAGACTAATACTCTTCATAACTACTAAAATAAACAGTTGGTAAACTTAGATGACACTATATAAATAACAAATATTAAGTAATATCTCTACAATTTAACACTTACTTGTAGCTACTTGTGGCCACTGACGCACACGAACACCAACTGAAACTTAACTTAAAAACTGAAAATGAAACTTAACTCCCAGCTTCTTCCAAATAGGGCATGTCGCAGCATGTTTAGGAAGGGGGCATGGCTTATCAACAAAAAAACACTCACTCTCCACGCTCACATCACTTGAGCCTTTTGCACAATTTACATGAAAACAAATCTCAGAGTATGGTCAACTTGGTACCCATGTATTATTAACCCCTAGGTACGTTTTGCACCGGAATTGTCTTAAAGTAATAGTTTGCTAAAGAGTGTGTTTTTTATATATATATATATAATGCAGAAAAGCAAGACTCATGGGATTCCACCAGCTCCTTAGCATCAGATTTCTCTGTGAAAGGGAAAAAAAAGGAGAGGAAAAAGATGCCAAGAAAGAGCAATAAAAAGGGGGAAAAATGATCTTATAATATATCATCATGTCTATCATTTAAAATGAAAAGCTCGCAATCTGTTTTGAAGTAAGTTGTTTGTAAAATAATGTCAAAGAAGAAGGAGGGTGTGGCTTTAAAAATCACAGATTTATTTTAATTACAAACTCAAACGCCTGTTGTGTAATATTATCAGTAATAGTCACTCAATAAGCACAAGTTTTTTGTGATTATTTGTAAAAAAATTGATTTCCCCTTAGAATTACTGACCCAATTCTAACTGCTTATAGATCTGGACCTGAAGGAGAAATATGCATACTCTATGTGTGATTACATTTCAAAGACAACACTTTTTTAGTATTATATTATACTATATTATATTACTAGTATTATATATATTATATTATATTCAGGATAATTTAAATAAAAATTAGATAATGCAACACTCTCCGTAAATAGGGACACCAATGCCCTTTCGTTTAAAGAAAATGTTTACTGTACCACCTTTGTTTGCTAAACCTTTATTCCAATGCAAATAACCTGCCAAATCTATGTCCATTTTGTAAAAAAGGCTTCTAAATGTTATAGCCACTCTTAAATGTCTGGCTTATTTTGCTGCAACAAAAGAAAGATTACTGTGACATTCATAATAATAATAATTTAAATATACAGATATAGATGCTGATTTAACATTCAAACTACTTTAAAATAGCCTACTCTGCACCACTCCTGTATACACATGTACAGAATACTGTGCAAATTTCCAAGGGAGCCTAGATTTTTTTTAAACAAATCTGGCCATACTGTACAAATGTTTATTTTTGTCTTCAGCGTTCATCAGTAGGAAAGAATCTATCGTATATCTCAGAAGTTTTCCCAAATTCCGTTCTCTAAACTATTTTAAAAAACATGAATTACATTAAATGCCAACATATTTAGGGTGTTTTTACGTTGCAATTGTACGTTTTGTTATTAAGCTATATACATCTATTGCGCCTGCACGTTTCATTTTGCCGGTTCATGCGAGAACATTTCACACATTCCATACATTCCATAGCAGGGTTTCCCGCACCACTTTGCAGTCAAGGCGGCCGCCTAGACCAGTGGTTCCCAAACCTCTCCTCGTGGACCCCCAGACAGGCCAGGTTTTTATTTTCACCCTGAAATGGCACAACTGATTAAATTAGTCAATTACACATTACACCTTTGACTAATTCAATCAGGTGTGCCTTTTCAGGGTTAAAACAAAAACATGGCCTGTCTGAAGGTCCCCGAGGAGAGGTTTGGGAACCACTGGCCTAGACAACCGACGTCTTCCGCCTTGACTATGCAGTCTCAAAATAGAAAATCAAATGTGTGTTGCATCCGAAACAGCTCGTTAATACGACATGTTTTGTGTCTGTATTAATGTCATTGCGCTCAGTCACCAGCATCCATAGGCAGTCTAAATACCTTCACACATTGCGACTATGATGCCCTGCGCAACCATCCCCCCCACCCCGGGAGAAGAATGCGGCCTTAACTTACCCATTTTCTGGGGGAAACCCTGCATAGCATTCAAAATTATATTGTAACGGTTAAGGTTAGCCATGTGGTTACTGAGGTTAAGAATAGGATTAAGGTTTGGGTTAACATTGCTAAAAAATATACATGTCTACATCACACTGGAATGGAGAACAAAACACACACAAAGCTTCCATCTGGATTTGAACTCGCAAACTCTGAGCTGAAATTCACAGATTTTTACACCCATCCATCATCCCCGGCCTCCACCCTACAAGTTGATATGCCCGTCCACCATCCCCGACCTCCAACCTACAAGAAACAATGCTATTTACATACTAAGTCATCATCTTCATATGTTCATATTTTACATAATTCAGTTTTAAAATGTAGTTTCCTACGAACATACATTGGGGCAAAAAGTATTTAGTCAGCCACCAATTGTGCAAGTTCGCCCACCTAAAAAGATGAGAGAGGCCTGTCATTTTCATCATAGGTACACTTCAACTATGAGAGACAAAATGAGAAAAAAAATCCAGAAAATCACATTGTAGGAACTGGCCTATATACTGACAACATACTCACCTTTTTATCGGAAAGGTGGTCTATTACATTGCTTAATACGTATATTACTTACGCATTAAATTGCATTCTGGGGAAACTATTTAGCAAAACTGAAATATGTGAAATATGAAAGTATGAGAGGGTCTGTCACGTCCAGCCCTGAATGGGCTGGAAATAATTCCCCTTTTGTGTTCAGTTATGTCTCCTATGTTTCTGTCTTACGTTCTCAGCGTTTTCAGTAAATATTACGGTGGTTTAGTTGATTGTATCCTGTTGCGTGTCCTGTTCCGGTGGCAATGACAGAGGTCAAAAGTCTTCACAAGGTTTTCACACATTGTTGCTGGTATTTTGGCCAATTCCTCCATGCAGATCTCCTCTAGAGCAGTGATGTTTTGGAGCTGTTGCTGGGCAACACAGACTTTCAACTCCCTCCAAAGGTTTTCTATGGGGTTAAGATCTGGTGACTGGCCAGGCCACTCCAGGACCTTTAAATGCTTCTTACAAAGCCACTCCTTCGTTGCCCAGGCGGTGTGTTTGGGATCATTGTCATGCTGAAAGACACAGCCAAGTTTAATCTTCAATGCCCTTGCTGATTTCACTCAAAATCTCACAATACATGGCCCCATTCATTCTTTCCTTTGCATGGATCAGTCGTCTTGGTCCCTTTGCAGAAAAACAGGGGATGTTTACACCCCCATGCTTCACAGTAAGTATGGTGTTCTTTGGATGCAACTCAACATTTTTTCTCCTTCAAACCTGACAAGTTGAGTTTTTACCATCTCCATACTCCATCTCTACAAAAACAATACATGTGACAGAATGACGCACCCTAAAGGGAACCTGCAGGAGTAAAATGCTGTGCTCACACTGCCGGCACACAGCGGGAGCTTATAGCAGCCTGCACAGAAGAGCATAGGAGGAGAGACAACCAGGGTCTCCTCAAGAAAATCTTTGGGGGAACAAGTTGTAGCCCTGTATCACCAGCTTGGGCTAACAGGTCTCCTCCTGTTCTACCACCATCACAGCCGCTTGAGGAGTTGTTTGAGGAGCTCATCCCACCTCCCCCAAGGCGAAGTACCCAGGTTGGCAACAACACTTTCATAGCCAGTCCAGCAGAGCACTGAGCTACCACGACTCCTGTTGGTGGAGCAGCCAGCAGAGGAGCTACCTCCACCATCTGCCGAGTGGTAATTCTACATCAGATAATTCTATATCAGCTAGCTGACAAGCTATCTCCTCCACCTCCTGAGCTGCTACAGGAGCAGCCCCCAAAGCAGTTGAACCAGGAACTGTCTTCAGTGCCACCGGGGTCCAGTGCTAAAGCACCATCAGTGTCCACTGCTGCAGCGCCACCTGGGGCACCTGCTGCTTCGGTCCCAGGCTGGCCCCCTCCCACGGAGGGTGGGTCTGTAATGTAATAATGTCCCAGGGACTAATAGGGATGTTGTGGCATGGAACTATACTGTGTTATTTGATTTATGTATAAATAGATTATCTTGAGTATATGCAGTGTATATTTGGGTTGTTATGAGTTTGGCGCACCACCTTCTGGGCTCTGGTCTATATAGCCGGTTACTCTTGGGTAGATCATCTTTATGCACATCAATGTTTGATTAGGTATTTATCCCACACTGGTTGGTTATTAGTGATCAAGGTGGCTATATTGTATCAACTGTTCCAGAAGGTGGTGTGCATTTCCTGTTACTGTCTTTAAGTGGATTTGACTGACGGACAATGGATTTGTCATTACTAAGAGTTTCTTCACCCCATTGTAGTGTAAGTAATGTATATTGATTGTAGAGCCATGCAGACGCTCTGTACTTATCTTCCGATTCTTTGCCGCGTAGAGCATAGTAGGCAATTTATATTTGTTGTGCAGCTCCAATCTCAATTTAATTTGTGAACTGTTCAAAATAAAAAGAAGAACACAATCTCCCTGCACTCTCTCTCTCCATATTCCATCTCGACAACATCAATATGTGAGAGTCACTGTCCAATGAATTATGGTGCTCACTGTATAGTATTCGTTTTGTATTTAGGATCTTTATATTTAGTATTTTAATTTTACAGAATTCTTGTCACCCTTGCCCAGTAGATGGCAGGGGTGAACATGAACTGAGACATGGTGTCACAATTAAACAAAGGCAATAGGAAACAAGTGCAGGTAATCGAGGATTTATTCCCATGAGATCCAGTAAATCAAACAGAGGCGAAGACAGGCTCCCGCAGCATACTTGTAACAGCAACAATAACTGACATAGTATTTCCTGTGTAACCAGTACATATACACTCAAACAGATGATCCGAAATAAGGTGCACCTGTTTGTATAATCCCAATAGCCTGTCAAACATAGAGAGGGGTAGATCTCCCAGGACAAACCCAACGGCATAGCCGAGCATAAAGAAGGCTAGAGTATAACGAGTCACTAACGTAAACAAGCAATGATAAAACATAACACAAAAATGGAGAACGAAAACATATGCAAGTACTGAAGAACAAAATTACATACACAGACGGGAAGCCACCTAAATGGAAATCGTCCATGTCCCAGCCCTCCAGGGCCGGACGTTACACATGGACTACTTTAAATTTCAGAGACTTTTATATATTATGTTGGTCAGTATCATTTATGTTATGCAATATTGGGTTCATTTCTGTTCATGTTTTAGTTCTAATTTGTTCAGTGCTAAGCATGTTGTTTGTGTTCTACCTTATATGTAATTAGCTTATATTTAGCTTAGGGAAAGCTGTATTGAGTAGATTGGCTTGATTGCATATTACAAACAACCGTGTACTGCTAGTTAGGGTTAGGTCAGGGTAGTTTATATGCAGCCTCGACTAGGGAAAGGCGTGGAATATTGACAACTGTCAGTGTGTGTCTGCTCATCATTCTAAGGTCGGTCCGGAACATTTACGAGGTACTGTGAAAAGTGAGTCACCTGGTGTGTATGTGATGCGTATTGTCTGTTTGTTATATATACATATTACTTCTTCCTGACGTTGTGCTAGTCTCTCTTGGACTACTGTGTAAAATATTTCCAGGAGTAGGTTTGAGATTAGCTATTCAGCGTTACGCGCCGCTGAGAGAGCACATAGGCTATTCCTCTATATATAAATATATGTTTATGTATGTATCTGTATTGCGTATTTGACCAGGCTGTACCCTGCAACTGCTCACATATCATCCGGATCTACCTGAATAAACAAAGCAACTCCATTGCTAACTGCCTATCTGAGTCCTCCTCTCTCTTTGCACCACCATAACCGTGACAATTCTTTTAAAATGTGACTGAGACAATTGGCTTACCTGGTTATATAAAGACTATATAAAATACAAAAATAAATAGTAGTAATGCAAAATAATCAAGGCCATAGCAACATTGGAGTGGCTCTAGAAAAAAAAGTTACTAGTGTTCCAGTCAAAGCCTAGATCTCAATCCAATTAAAATATTGTGGCCCACAAGTATAGAATACTTATTCAAACCACATATTTATTTTGTTTTTCCGAGTTGGATGTTCAGTTTTTTTTTAAATAAAATGTCAAACAGATCGAAATGTCAATGTATCATTAGTCAGTTGTTTGAACACTTTTGCAAGGCACTTTATTTAACTTTATCTCTACTTATCAACTCAGAAGATTGTGACAGGGTTCTTATGAGACATCCAGCTTCTTTTGACACTGCTCCCTCAACCAGGAAATTAACGGAATCAGAGCATGAGATCACGCTCCCTCAACTAATGACCTTAGTTAGCTTGCAGGCGTTCTACCCGCCTGAGTGGGTGGCTAGAGAGCGATGATTCAGTGAAATCCCTGCCGACAAGTCTTCCCCATGCTCCAGGCAATGTGGCACACACAGTCAACCCTAAAGTTGGCCTGTGGTAGACACTGTTGTACTGTGACTCCACCTGTGTACCCCCGACTAAGCATTTTAAGGGCTAATCAAAGCATGGGGAAACAAGTTATAGAAAATAAAGTATACACTTGAGTTACTGTCATTAACTCAACACAAACAATGATTTATTCTAGAGTGCTGATTTAGAAATAGAAAGACGTCATGAGAACTAACGTCTAACGTCTTGTACGGTTCATTGGTTTTGTTGACTGTTGGCATGCCTCAACATAAATAAAAAATAAAGTCAATCTAGAAAACCTCAAGCAACTCAAGGATGAAAACCCTCAGCATATTCCCTCCGACTCAAGGAATTGTAACTGAACGAAAGCCATTCTATGCAGTTGGCATTCCTGCCATTTCTAAAATAGATTTTTTTATTCTTGCCATTTCCCAGTAAAATTAATAACAGAGAATAGAATCCATTTAGAATAGAATGTAAAGAGGGAATCAGTGTTAAGAAGGGCACCTGCCAGAAATTTTCTGAAAGGAACTTGCATTATGTCTCCATGGTTATAAATTCCATTTTAATTTCCTGTTTATTCCACCCTCTGAAGCTATGGAAACGGGGAGCGGATTTAAATGTCCTTCACTCCTTGTCGTTTCTCACATTGCCTTTGATTTATAGATTAAATTTTCAGCTTGAAAGCAGAAAGGGAGCGATTCTAAAGGGAAAAAAAACGCCTTATGACACGGAGGAGCTTAAAGCGAGCTGAAAGGTAGGGGAAAAAGGCAGAATATAAAACTCCCACTTGAATCCGCTGATAAAATACGAGGGATTGTCTCAAACCATGTAACAAAAATGTGATATGTAGCAAATGGCTTTATTCAATCCCAAAGCAACTCTAAACATATCTGTGTCCGCTGGGCCCCTTGTAGACAGGGCAGTTTCATTCTCTTACATTGTCAGGCTTGCTTAAAATTCTACCGCACACATTTATTTACCTTGTTATGATTTCACTGGCAGAAGTACAAACAAAAGCTTTCGTCCTTCCTGCCTGTTTCTTCACCTGTTGTTGAGAAGATAATGTAAGGCTCTGTGAATGTTTACTAAAGACTTTGAACCCTGACCTCACTGTGACCTCGTCCTGCCATTGCTAATATTTCAATATTAGCAGTGACATGGGTACAGAACATGTAGTAATGTCCTCGTCTTTTCCTCCTTATAAGGGATGATCATCTGGAGTGGTTCTGTTACCCATTGTGTGTGCAGGCAGTGGAACCACAATGTTGCTGGGGAATATTACGCCTGTGTGACACAGAGTGCCAGCCGCCGTGCTCATATGGGACTTATTGAGCTGAGGGGAGACAGGGGGACCACTGAAGCATGGAGCTTGCTGACAAGACGGACCCTTGGGACAACTCTGCCTCGGACTTGACCCCTGCTGGGCCTGAAGAGCTTCCTTTTGGTTTAACCCACATAACGACTGGGGTCTCTTTAATGTCTTGAAGCTTCACTGCAGAATGTTAATAGTTACCCACGGGGTGCGTGTTGTTCATTCCTACTCAGCACTTACACTCCCCATTCAACTAATTAACCAACCCCCTGATTAGTTCCAACTTTGATTAGTTGCATCAGGTGGGATTTAGCAAATAATGCGGAGCCCGATTATTCTACTCTCTAGGAGTAAAAAATCCTGTCAAGGTCCAGGAGGTGAGTTATAATATGTTAGGCAGTCGCCATAACTGCACATTTTACTGTATGGTTCTCATCCATGGAAACAGGGATGATTTATTGTCCTACCTTATGCAATATCTCTACGAGGTAATTTGCAACAGAGTTAATTTCCGTCTAATGAGTATGAGAGATTAATTCATGTGCATGATGAATGGTTCGTCAGCAGGGAGCCAACCCAAGCAATGGACTGCCCGCGGGGGTCTGTGGGGGAAAGACTACACCAGAGGCACTCTGTTGGAATAGATCAGCCCCTCAACTGAAGTCCTTACCTCTCCCCCCACTGCCTTCATTGTGTAGTACAGGAACAAAGCAGATGTGCTATTTAACACACAACAACACATCTTGAAACAGGAGAGAATGTGTGTATTATTCACTCTCACACGTATAAATGTATTGGCTTGAAATCATTTAATGTCACTCGGCACACAGATTATTTATCTCAAAATCAATATTCTAGTTTTTTTTTACCTTTGTCTCAATCAGGGAATATTTGAATTTGCTATTATTTTCAAAATGCTGCAATTAAGTTTTTCATTTTACAGACCCAAAAATAAGATAAAACATTGAATAATGCAGATTCACTATAGTGTAAAACTGTATATTTTGCGCATTCATTTATACCTACACAAATACTGGCTTGTAAAATAACAGTACTTACATAAGTGGATATTGAACAGTTAATGCCGATTGAAACCTTCATCGTTAATTGAATAGAGCTGCTTCAAACCTATTTGTGGTGAAATGACAGCAATCATGACAAAGAATAAAAGAGCAGGGAAATGTGTTAAATTCCTGACACTGTAGAGAATGATGAATGTCCTTGTTGGTTCTGTTCAGATTTCCTGCATCCTGAGTTACATAGCTCACTGCCACTTTTACATGTCACAGAAGAAGCACTTGTTGGTGAAAAATGTTTGAATCTAAAACTGGATTGTTGATGAGGTTCTCTTCTGTCTCTCTATGAATTAGATAGTCAGTATCAAAACAAACAACAGTAGTTATACTCTTTATAGTAATAGTACAGTAGAGAGTAGGTGGAGCATTAGAATGTTCAACTTTGTGTTGGTGACAAAAGTTGTGCCACAACATCTGCTAACCCACATTCACAACCATATCATTATAAAAAAATATGAATGGTTATAATCATTCACAGAGACTGTGGACGAATCTTCTGAATTATAATATTCTGTAAACGTGTCCTGATAAAATAACTCACAGCCAGTAAAACAGCTGCTTAAGAGGTCAGTTAATAATGAAACAACACAATACTAAGGGGTGTTAGCTATTGCCTTCAAATGTTCGGCTACATGCCTTCTGCAATATAAGAAAAAATACAATGTCCTACTTATTATTGAGCATGCTGTACTGGGCCTACTCTCTCACTAATATAACCACTAGCCCTCTCGGAAGATTCCAGAGCTGAGTGGGCTGAAGGTTAGAACCTTCAGGTCGTTCCACTGTCAATCATAATAAGTGCCCCCTCATTATCGCAACAATACACTCTCCTTTTCCACATTTGGAAGAGACTGTAAGTGCCACGGCTACAGGAAATATATTTTTGCCTCCAGGTTATTTCAATAACAGACTGTGCTCTGTGGGTACAGAATGTACTAGTCCTTTTCAGGGGGATTTTGGACAAGGCAAGAGGAAGTTGGTCCTAAATCAGATGTTATGGACAAAGAGAAAATGAAGTGTATTGACTGGTGTGAGAAAATGGACGGATAAGAAATTAACCCAACATCATCCTGCCTCGGATCGGTGGTGAATAAACATCCCATGACGACACTTATTGTCAAAGTAAAGTGTTAACCTCTGTGATATGTGGGCACCACGTGCTACCACATGGAAGTCCCTTTTCACATTTATGTAATGCTGGCTGATTTGTGGGTAATGTTCTAGTAAACGAGCTATTGTACATCACCCAAGGTGGTACTTCAGGTCGGTGGATGTTGTAATTCGTAGAGGTTACCATTGAGTAGCAGTTGCTGATAAGCCTACTGCAGTTTAAAGAGAGGGCTCATCACAACAAGGTTGCCAGTGTGTGAACCGCTGACACTGCCCCGTTAGTGGGGAACACACATAGGGAACATGTTCACATACACATTTAACCGTAATTGCTATTAAAGTTAGGACTGGAAAAAAAAGAATGTCCTAACCCCTAGCCCTGAAATCCTATTCTTAATTACCTAACTTTTATGCATAAACATAATCTAATCCATACAGTACATCTAAATATTAATAACTAAACCTAACCCAGAAAATTAATTATACTGTAAGAAGGATACTATTGCTACATTCTGTCTAAAAACTGTAAGATTATTCAGGGGTGTTTCTAGGCATAGGCAACCTAGGCAGTCATCTAGGACACCTCCTGCGAGGGGGAGGTGCTGATCAGGCACCCCCACCTGCCCTTAACTTCAAGATCTATTGATGCTTGAGAGCATCAATGCGTCATATCTTCTGAACTGTTCATGGGATGTGGTGGAACAGGAGCTTCGTGCCCTGGATGTGGATCCCACAAATAATCATTTTGGTGAGTGTATATATATATCTACATCTACAGTACAGTGTATCCGGACAGTATTCACAGCGCTTCACTTTTTCCAAATTTTGTAATGTTACACCCTTATTCTGAAATGGATTAAATTTATTATTTCTCTCAAAATTCTACAAACAATACACTTAAATGATAATTCTACAAACAATACAGTAGTTGTGTAACTATAACATATTGTTTCTATAAAGACCGCCATTCACCTGCCACAAAACGTATTTTGTCCACAAGTCCAGAGATGTGAATAAGTCAAGGTGTTACGTGCAGGAGAGTGATGAACGTGCTGCTCCCTCATGTCACTGCATCAGGAAAACAAAGGAGTGACCCAGAGAGCAGCTTGGTTTCTGTCCAACACTCCAGCGAATGCCATAGCAACCAATCAAGGCAAAGGTCATGCAGGTCAGAAAGAGTTTAAGAAGCAGGTTAATGGTGTCCCTAAACTTCCAGACACCAGTCATTTGGTCTGGGAGTAGAGTGTGCAACTTACTTAAAAAGGGTGTCAGGTGCTGATAAGACTTACCGGCAGGTAATACAGTAACAGCAGTAGTAAAGTCAGGAGATTACAGTTAAGCAGAGCCAATGTGAAAGACTTACCAAAGGTCATGGATACTCTGGTAGTTTAACCAAAGATGTTGGATAGTCTGTTAATAAGATAGTCACCTTACACACTTTACCATTGGAAAGAGGGGTGAGCTAATGTTTGATCAATAGTGTAGGCCACCTGTAATGAATGCCGTATGTCTCACCTTTCAATTTTGCCTCTGGCCCTGTACTCTACTGTTCAAAAATGTTAAATCCATAAATTGTATCTATGCTATCATGGCATCTGTGAATGCATAGGCTTCTCCATTTTAATGTAGCATCTGATGCTTTTGATGTTTGAAAAAGCATAAGGCTGTTCCCATTTAATTTATTAATGGCAGTGAAATACAGAGGGTTAAAAATATAACGGACATTGCTTTGAAGTAACTCTATCAAATTACAAATGCAGCAGTACAGGTCACATTAGATTGGTTGTCAATTACCAGTACAAGTGTCAGCTATAAAAGCAGTCTGACAATTAACACTTTGACATTTGAGTTCTCAAAACAAAATGAGTCAACCAACAAAGTTCCAAATATATTAAGTAGTTGGTGGCCAAATGACTGAAAAATCGGTCCTAAACAAACATGGACAAATGGCATCAGCAAAGAGGAACTGTTGTTGCAAAGTCAAAGCTGACTGACAGATACAGTACATAACAGGATAGTTACTCAATGCCTTGAATACACAGACTCACATATTACCACATCATATAATCAGCCACTCAGGTGCACCCTAAGCAGTGTTGGAGATAACGGATTACTAAGTAAAGCGTTACACTAGTCAGACTACTTTTTTGGAAAAAAATAACCTAACGCATTACTTTCAAAATTCAAGTAATTATTTACTAGTTACATTTATAACGGGAAAATTTGTTACATTTACGTTATATTTTCACTTTTACTGTTTTAGAATACAAGTTAATAATTTATTATCCGTTGTTGTTTTTTTTTAATCCGTATTTCATTAGTGCGTCTCCACGCCAATCAAAAATTGAGAGATCTTGCACTTAAATTGTAATGCGCAGCGTTATGCAGATTGGAGGTTAGCAAAATGGAAGAATACATAGCCTGCATTTTAACAGCTGGAAATATTCACATTACTTCAAAACTATAAAAAAGCAGGGAGGATAAATAAATGTGTCCAGTGAGCTGTGTGTCATGTGCAAGCACCTGTCGAGTGGGAATATAATGGAAAGCTTGTCATCGTTCGTCTCACTATAATGTTTTGAACCGAAATTGCTTTTTTCTACTATGGCGTCTAAAATGAGTGGAGGTATGTTATTTTCAAGTTATATTTTCGCCGGTTATTCCAATAAACACGTGTTGAAAACGTGCATAATGTTACAGAAAATGTCCAATGTGCTTTAACAGGCGATGAGAACGCATATTATGGGCGATGAGAACGCATTTTATGGTTGTTTTCTACATACAGTACATAAGGTGTGCAAGGATTCAAGTGACATGCACTCAGAATGTATGTATTTGTGCCAGTAAAAACACATTCAGAATTCTTATAATTCTGCCACCCAACAGATCTAAACTGTACCCTTTAGACTCAATATTGCTGGTTCAGGCCTGCTCAATGTATTCTCCATGTGTCTCCATTAATTTCAGTAGCACTACTAGTAGTCAAATCCCATTGCATATTGTTTGTAACTGTAATTTTTTTTAAATCTATATTTCTTTACTCAGTTAAAATTTGTTATATACTCAGACATTGAGATGAAATTGGTTTTACATACAAACACTCACACATTCATCAGAAATAGACTGATCATATTGGTCAATTGGAACATGCCCAGAGAGAGCAGTTACCACAAGTCTGCACTCAACATGATCCGGCAATCTCTATCTAGGGGCGGCAAGGTGGCCTAATTGTTTATTAGGACCCTAGTTCAACCCCCCCCACACTACCAAGGTGAAGCCTCTATCATTCTGTTTTTGAGCAAGACAGTTAACCCTAATTGCTCCCAGGTTCTGTAAATAATAATTATTTCTTAAAAGATTTACCATGAAACTTGATTCAAATCTTTTAAATATTTTGGAATGTTAATAAATTGATAATTTTTTGTCCAATGAGTATTGTATGATACTAAACCTAGACACACCAAAATGCATATGTAAAACACATTTTTAAAAGTAACTTAAAGTAGTTAGTTACTTTCAATAAAGAGTAACGCAGTAACATAATGCAACGTAGTTACTTTCAATAAAAAGTAACGCAAAAGGTAACATAGTTACATTTTGTAGAAGTAACTAAGGTAACTGGTTACTTCATAAAGTAACGTTCCCCAACAATGACCCTAAGGATCAAATGCTATTCCCTCATAATGTTCCAATATTCCAGGATGATAAAATACAATGCTAAGTAAATTCAAGAGTGATTTCATGAACACCAGGATGATGTCATATCACGTTTATGGCCACTACAATCAACAGATCTAAACATTATTCAAACTTTATGTGACGTTCTGGATTGCGGAGTGCAAAGTAAATTTCTACCTCCTTTATCCATTAAAGAACTGGATGACTTTCTTCTTGAAGAATGGTGCAATATCCCACTACACACAGTTTAGGACTGGATGATAGGTTTTCAAGAAGGATTGGAGCTGTTCTGTAGTAAAAGGTTGGCCCAGCGCCTAATTGTGTCCTTGACATTAATATCCTATTGAGATTTTGTCCACCCACTGTAGCTCAAAGCCATGTACAGTACGAACTAGACAGTATATTTGAAGATGCTAGCAGACAATAATTCTGACCTTGATGGCTATCTAAGGGTTAGTATCAATTTATTTTTATTAATTGTTTTACTATTTAACTTTTTTACTATTTTTTCCCCTCCCAGTTGGTCATGTCCTATTCGCCCTGGCCCTGACACACGTCTTTCAATCACATCACTTGGTCGTTGAGCACACTGCTCGTTTAACACGAAAGTGGGCACGTGCCCCCTCAGATTTTTGAGCCAAGTGGATTTTCCTTTTAATAACTGTATTTGTGGGCTCACGTTTCCGTGTGTTGTGCACACTGTGCTCCCTTAAAAAAAATAGGTGCATGATGCCTCTGGATGAATCCATTTGAAATCTGCCTGATAATTATAATTAGATTTTTCGCGTATGGATGTACTTTTATATATATTTAGGCTATTTGTGATTTTTGCTGTCAGATAAATTACACTAACTAACAAAATACATAATGAAATAACATTTGGGATTGAATTTACAAGTAAATATTATAAACTGTTACATTTTATATCAGAGAGAGAGAGAATCAGATGAATCCATTTGAAATCTGCCTGAGAATTTCTGCTTCTGCTATATGAATGCATTTATATAGCGCATTTTTCTGACCAACAATGGCCACCAAAGCGCTTTACACTGCCTCACACTCACTCATTCATTCACACATTCATACACCGATGGCGGTGTCAGCCATGCAAGGCGCCAGCCAGCACGTCGGGAGCAACTGGGGTTAGGTGTGTTGCTCATGGACACCTCGACACTTGGTCAGGAGGACCCGGGGATCGAACCACCAACCTTCTGGTTGCTAGACAACCTACTTGACCCTACTTGAGCTACTGCCACCCATATTGGATTACAAAGTTATTTATTTGCATCTACACGTTACATCAACACTGCTGACCAGGAAAAAATAAGTTTCTTCAATCAAGCCAAATTTTTTACAACATCACTTTTCTTACTTTTCATAGATATATTCACATACACTTCATTATTATAGTACTTGCTCTCACCGAGTTAGCCAAACTACAGACTACTTTTAATTGTTGAAAACTTTTTTACATTCTATATTAACAAAATAAAACATGTTTTACACAATGCCTCATGACACTATGCTTAATAATTTAGAGGTAATTAAAAATATTTTTTTATCTGTCATCTTTCTTGCTGCATCATGCGCTCTTTGGGAGAACAAAATAATGAAACGATTTCTCTAATCTCTAATTAGCAAACAGAAAGACAATTGTGTGAGGTGAAATTGTTTCGTTTTCAGTGTAATATATCAATTTTCAGACCCTGTTATCTCAGTCTCGGTCACATACTCAATTTAGCGTTGTCCTATATTGATTTGAAAACCTAAAAAATCGAATTTATTGTTTACTATGCTACCATAATCCTGAAGTTTTAAAATCACAATTGGCCAAATGTAGCTGCATTTACTCATGTAATTATACATGTCGAATAGTAAATTACAATAGTATATTAGAGGGGGTGTGAGGGGGTGAAGGAGAGGCTACAAAAAAGCAGGGGCTCAAGCAGGGGAAAATCTTTTTTTACATTACAAAAAGCATTTCTGAGGCAAGCAGAAAATTCAATAAATATAGAACTAGATTTTATAATACTGGATGGAGCCATGTGTGACGTCACCCATTGGTTTGTGAAGATCTGATTTTGGTCATCGAAATTGCCGTTACGGGCGCAGACATCTTAATTGCTGATGTGACGATTTTAGCCGAGAGGGAGAAGTAATCTAGCTAGCTAACAGATATTAATTGGGATGCTAACAAAAAACAGTATTAAAACATAATGTAAAACAAAATGTAATGTTAATTACCGGAAAAAAGTGAAATGCGAACTCATTTCAGTGTCTTGTCGTACAACCAAACGCCATAACCACACCCTTTCCTTTATCGCCGATTTTAAAATCAAAGAGACCATAATTCAAAAAACAAACATCATGATTAATCGCAGAAGGCTTAAATCTAGCGATTGTGACCATATACTCATTATGAAAATGTTTACATAAAATAATTCTAAAATCCACACAAGTAATATGTATAATGGGTGCGCCATAGAACCATAATGCAGATACCGAAACATATTTGCTATGAATATGTTAGTTGAAAAATGGCCGACAGCCCCACTTTCTAATTGTGCAACATGTGATCTGCATAAGTTAGTTGAAAATAGTTTTTACCTTCTACATCAACGAAAAACAACAGAAAGAAAATTATAACTGGTTTATCTCTGAATGAAGTAAATGTGTTGGGTTTTCATTCTATAAAGGCAAAAAAATATTTATGGTTGAAAATGCTGAGAACTAAATATTAAGTGGGCAAACGATAATGAATTGAATAAAACTGTCATTGACAATTAGGCTCCGGCAATTACACTTAAATGGAGGGAAGAACATGGATGTGGAGTAATTTTGGTCTGATCGAGAGTGGACAGAGAGATTTTGCGATAGGACTACCTGCGTTTTGATGATAAGGATACAAAAAGACAACGCTTGGAAACTGACAAGTTTGCTGCAGTCTCAGGGTATTATTCATTAAAATATGGTTTTACACAATCCCATTTTAATTTAACCCGGGAAACACAGGGAAAAAACATGAATAATATGGAATGAAAATATTTTAGTTTGCAGTTCTTCCTCTCGCAGAGTTTTAGCCGCAATAAAGACTATACTTCTAATAGTTGAAATCTTTTTTTACATTATACATCAACAAAATTAGACATGTTTTACACAATGCCTCTAATTCTTTACTCGCTAATTAGCAAACACAAACTGTGTGAGGTGAAATTGTTTTGTTTTCACTGTAATATATGCATGAAACAGGATAGACTTGAAAAGGAAAAAATATGTCTTTAATCGAGCCTCGCTTTTTACAACATCTGTTCATATTTTCATAGATATATTTATCTATGCAGAAGAGGGTTTGAATGGAGATAAACTGGTCTTTCCAGAATGCCATTATGCAATGCGAAGCTTGCTTGAACCCGAATAAGTTTACGCTTCAAATCTATTTTATCTCGTCAGCGCAAAGCGTTTCTGAGGCAAGCAGATAATTCAATAATTATAGAACTTCTGTACATAGAACAATTCTAAAATACACACTGCACTGGCTGAAATGTTCAGTATTGTATTTGAATATAAAAATATTAGAAAAAAATGTATATATAATGGGTGCGCCATTTTTTCCTTCTACATCTAAGAAAAATACAGAAAGTAACTCGTTTATTGATGAATAAAGTAAATGTGGTGGATTTTCATTCTATAGATTTAAGAATTGTAATTCTATAGAGGCAAATAGATATACAAAAATAGGCTACTACAGCATGTGTATATATATTTTTTGTATTCTCCTGTTATACAATACCTTCAAAAACAACAAAAATCTCCATGTAATTAATCTGTTTTGAGACCATTTTACTTACTATAAAACCACAATAGTGGTGATGCTCTTGATCGCTATATGCAGTGATGGCTTGGCTAGAGGCTGTGGAGGAGAGAACGGTTTTTAATGAGGATGACTCAGATGCTAATGACGCTGATGGGCGTCAGCAGTTGGCGATTATAGGTAGTTTGGAAGGCCTGGCAGTTCTAGGCCCCTATTTTAACGATCTGAAACGCAAATATCAAACGCGAAATGCAAGTGACATTGTGGGAGGGTCCCGCAAATCTAAAATTGGTAGGTCTGAATTAGCTTCATTAGTCACAGGTGTGGTTTGGGCGTAATGAGCATTAAACCAATCGGAGTGTCATCTCACATTCCCTTTAAGAGCAGGAGCGCTTGTTCCATGGCGGATTGCTATTATAATGGCGGATTGCTATTGATGTTTCTTTTTACAAAATGTAAATAAAGAAATGTCACAAGACATGCTTTCCGATGTCTATAAGTTTTTACTGGTCAGTGGCGGAATTGTTTTTGGGAACTGCAAGAGAGCACCAGGGCACATTTGCGGCGGAACACACCTCTTCTTTTCGCTGAACCGCCCCACAAACGCAAGTTCATTCCCTAATTTACTGACGCGCGTCTGTGGAAGGAAAAGTCTCATATGCGTCGGGTGCAAGATAGGAAGGATACATGCGTTTGTGTAAAAAGTCAAATGCGCTGGGTGTAAGATAGGGCCCCTATTGTCATTAAATAAAACATTGATTAGCATAATAATAATTATACTAATCACTGAGTTGTAGAATGGAGGTGGCTCCATATAGTTCAACATCTCTGCATTGTGTGACCATTTTACAGTAATGATGACTCGAGGAACAATAACTACTGTGAGCTACCTTTTGACAACTCCAACCATGCTGATGAGTACAGGCAGGGCGCAGTTGACATAACCTGTTGTTACTCATTTCTATTGTGTGTCTGCAACAGGGTGAGCATCCGGTTTGGCAAATTGACGCGAACGAGGAAGAGCCTTAAACCTGCATTTTATCTTCCAGCTGGGGGCGATACATCTGGTTGCAAAAGAGCTTGGTTTCCGTAATATTCTATGAGAATGAGAGACACTTCTCACTTGTTATTACCTCAGTAAACATTTTCTTAAGAGTATATGGTCTCAATCGCTATATTTAAGCCTTCTGCAATATATAATAATGTACATTTTTTGAATTATGGTCTTGTTGATTTTAAAATCGGCAATAAAGCAAAAGGGGCAACATAATAGAAGTACTAATATAGACTAATAACGAAACGTCCCAAGTAAAAAAAAGTATATTTAAATTATACTCCAGTATTATACTTCTAGTATACTTATGTTTAACCATAAGTATGTCTTCAATGTATTTAAGTATATTTGAAGTATACTTTCAAAATATACATACCAAAATAATATATTAGAAGTATATTTAGGATAAATAAAATACATTTCAAGTACATTTAAATATACTTTTTTTTTACATGGGGTGCAGTTCATACGTAAAAAACCCTAAGTATGTTGGCATATAACGCAATTCAGTTTTTAAAAAATTAGTTTCCTGAGAACATAATTTGGGAAAAATTCTGAGATGTATGTTTGAATTTAGTGCAGTCCATATGGATCATGAATTTAGGTGTTTTATAGCACTTGGATAAAAACTATTCAAAAGGCTGGATGTGTGACCCTTTAATGATCTGTAACGCTTTCCAGTTGGCAGCAGAGTGAAAAGATTGTGGCCTGGATGGGAACAGTCCATAATTATGTTCTTTGCCTGTTGTGGGCATCTGTAAACAACCAGCCACCCTGCTTTGGAGTAGTTCAACCTTTTATTTCCATGCCAGCACGCAGAGTAGTTCTCAAAGACTGCCAGCACTTGCGGTAAGTTAATGCTTCATATGCTACCAACACATTTTTCAATACAGCATGGAGAGTCATAAAAATGTTATTCTTGTGTGGGCAATTTGGACAACGTCTTAGATTTCAGAATTATAATTATTTTTACATCACCTATTGTAATTGCTACAACAAGGGCTGTTTTGGATGCTTGATGGACTTGATCACTGGAGCATGGCTTATTACACTACATTGTGTATAGATCTGTAATTTTGATTTGCAGGTACCTAACAGATGTCTCAATCATGTTCATCACAAGTTGGCTGGCAAACTCTAGAATTAACATCTCAGATTTCCAACCGCTTGCCAACATTTTGCCAGTACTTAAGAATTTAATTGCTAGTTGCATTTACATTAAAGACACTTACATATTTGTTGGGACATGCCTTGCAAGGGAATCAAACCCCAAAATCTTGCCATTACAAGTGGTATGCTGTTAGCAACAGGCAGTATTAGGTCAGAAGTACTGTAGGAACCAACTTGCCTTGATGTTAAGATTTTAAGGCATATCTGTATTTGCACTAATTGCCATAGCTCGTTAGGTTTGGTTGATTTCATGTACTCCATTTGAGTCAGGGATACACAGGAAATCTCATAACACAAGGTTGTCAATGTACTTTTTTCTTTTTTTTGTGTGTGGGGGGTATCAGCCATGAGTCAAAAATTCACACACTATCTGTACACTATCAATGTTTTTATCATCTCCACAACCCATTTTTCATTTTTTTTAAAGAGTACACAACCACACCCACGTCCACACACACATGAACAAGCATACTACCCTCCCACCACACCCTGTTTATTTGTGCCTGTAGGTGGGGGGCGCCCTCCGGACTTCCTGGAGCCGTGCATTTGGTGGGGGTTACTGTCACGATAGTTTGAACCTGTAATAAAGTTAAATGCTGCATGATATACTGCAAATGTTTCAATGCTGAAGCAGACCCATATATAGTACATTACCATAATCAAGGACAGACGTAAAAGTGACCTGTACAGTTTTCTTACTATGCTGTGATAAAATACATTTATTTCTATAAAAAAAACAAATCTCTTTCAGCTTTGTTACTAGCTCACAAATGTGTGTATTAAAAGAGGGATTATTGTCTAAACATATTTCCAGTCATTATAGTTCTAAAACAGAGCCGTCAAGAGTGTTAATGTTAAGATCATCCAAACATAGATATTGGATTTAGAAAAAAGCATATACAGTGCATCTGGAAAGTATTCACAGCACTTGACTTTTTTCACATTTTGTTATGTTACACCCTTATTCCAACTAGATTAAATTAATTATATCCCAAAAAATTCTACAAACAATACCACATACGGACAATATGAAAGAATTGTGTTTGAAATAATGGTATAACATAAAAAAGTGTGGAAAAAGTGGAGCGTTGTGAATTCTTTCCGGATGCACTGTATATGGTTTTACTTGAGGTCACTTGAGTAAGTGATGGGGCTACTGCATAAAGTACTGTTGTTATGGTGCTCCCCCTTAGACTGATTGGAGTTTGGTGAGTTCAGGCCAGTGATTTCACTTTTTTCAGTAACGAGTAATCTAATGTGTTACAAGGAGCGTTGCACAAAATCCTGGGCCCTATGCATAGGCAGTCCTGATGGGCCTCCATATATTAAAATAAAAAATATTCCAAACTTTTCAAGGGCCCTCTCTCGCATTGGGCCCTGGTAGTCAGTATTGGTTTTACCCCCAGTCCAACGCCCTTGCGTGTTACTATTTCCAAAAAGTAATCAGATTAATGTTACTTATCCAAGACACTGTGCGTTACTATTTTTGTTATTTTCCTTAGTAAAAATATATATTTTTGCTTTCTTCTTGCATCTCGGGGAGTGAAGTAACGTATGCAACAAGTCATGTTTTCAGCCTGAGGACAGTCAGAGCCGGCGCTAGCTATAGGCAGGAACTGTTCACCTGGAAACACTATATTATGCCAGCAACACTAACTCATATTTTCCTTTTCAAAATAATAGCGCTCATGATCCAATTATAATAAACATTGTTAATTCATTGCATAGATTGGTAGCCTTGTGGGACCAACCTGATCTCGCAAGCTCCAGTTTTCCACTCGCAGATCAGTCTGGCATCTTTAGATCGAGAAAATTTTGAGCCGTTTGCCAAACGACTGGCAAATCAGTTTGAGGTGGGTTAGGGTGTGACACAACGAGAAGCGACTGTTCAGTCTAAACAACATGGCGGCTTCCACGTATGAAATTAACATAACAATCACGCAAGTTTTCTGATTGGTTGATTTGGCCCGTCTGTCACCAACATAGGTGGTGATAGACAGATGGTTTATCCATTCAGCTAACCAGTATTTTTGCACCTCCCCAAAAGTTCTCCAACGGAAGATTCCCAGATGGAAATGCAGAGCAAATGCGAAGCAATCCATCTGCCGGAGTCAGGTTAATAAATAGGTAGTGTGTCCATTTTCATGTGTTGATTAAATTAGTCTGTTGTTGGATAAACAGACTCTAGTGAATGTTTTTCAAATGTAATTATGTTTTTACATGAGACACTGAAAATATATTCTATCAAATTGTGTGTACAACATATTTGTTACTCTTTTTAATAAAACGTTATGAATATTTTCTTTGCTATCATTTACTCTTATTGTTTCGTTACACACAATACAATTGCATTTGGTTACAATTCACTAGCTTTATAATGGATTAACAATGATTGTTACAGTGAATTATAATGAGCACCATTATTTTTTTTAAACTAAAAAAACATGTTAAAAAGAAATTAATAGTTTATTTATAATAAACAATGTAGATTATAAATAGAAGGTTTTGCCATTACATTGTTAACAGTTAAATATGTCAGTTCAAGAAAGAGTGTGTTTATTTTATATTTTAGAAAAACAAATATTTCTTTTAACTGAATTCAAGAAAGACTGTCTTTATATTTTTTTTAATAAAAACATGTATTTTTTCAGGAAATAGATTTTAAGTAATAAGTAATGTCATAAAATACATTGTTGTCATTACTGTTAAAAATGCACTTCCAATAAAGTGAGTGTTGTTAAAACCGGTTGTCATTTTTATGTTGAGGCGGCGGTGGTGTTGTCAGCAGCTGCTGAATGTAACTAATAAAATAACTTGTAATCTAATTAAATTACTTTTATGATCAAGTAATCAGTATAGTCATTTAGTTACTTTTTAAAGGAGTAATCAGTAATCCGATTCTCTACTGTTTATTCAGACTTCACACAACATCATTCCATTCATATATAATTTGTCTTACTTCACAGTCAAAAATCTCAGCTGGTTTCACTTCATCCATTAGTGTGGGTATTTAATAGGGATGAGTGGGTACACAATTATCTGTTTCTGTTCAACCAACCAAATTATCTGTTTCTGTACTTGGAGTGGGTGTGGCTCAACCCTGAAGTGGGCAGTGTCTGAACCAGAAGTTCTTAATTTAAGCCTGAATTTGATATTGGTTGATCAGAAGTTGCTATATTTGTAAAAAAAATATTTACAGATCAGCCTCAGATCAGCCTTCAGTGCAATGTTTTTGATCACAAGAGCAAGATGACTAATTAAAATGCAAGAGCGAGTCAAACACATAGGCTATATATAGTATATGTATTATAATATCCATCCATCCATCCATTTTCGTCCGCTTATCCGGGATCGGGTCGCGGGGGCAGCAACTCCAGCAGGGGACCCCAAACGTCCTTTTCCCGAGCCACATTATCCAGCTCCGACTGGGGGATCCCGAGGCGTTCCCAGGCCAGGTTGGAGATATAATCCCGCCACCTAGTCCTGGGTCTTCCCCGAGGCCTCCTGCCAGCTGGACGTGCCTGGAACATCTCCCTAGGGAGCCGCCCAGGGTGCATCCTTACCAGATGCCCAAACCACCTCAAATGGCACCTTTCGACACATAGGAGCAGCGGCTCTACTCTGAGCTCCTCACGGATGACTGAGCTTCTCACCCTATCTCTAAGGAGGAAACCAATTTCGGCTGCTTGTACCCTGGATCTCGTTCTTTCGGTCATGACCCAGCCTTCATGACCATAGGTGAGGGTAGGAACAAAAACTGGATCCTTGCAAGAGTAAAGATCTGGTCCGTTGTTCCACGACCAGGACGGAATCCACATTGTTCCTCTTCAACCTGAGGTTCGACTATCGGCCGAACCCTCCTTTCCAGCACCTTAGAGTAGACTTTACCAGGGAGGCTGAGAAGTGTGATACCCCTGTAATTGGCACACACCCTCTGGTCCCCCTTTTTGAACAGGGG